>CM064558.1:12545054-12560054 GCA_032716605.1 Paralithodes platypus
AGGAGGGTGGAACAAGAGAAGGGGGGGGGGGGGGAGAAGTGAAAGGGGGGGGGGGGGGGGGCGGGGAGGGGTGGAAAGACCCAGGGGGGGGGGGGAAAAAACTGAGAAGGGGGAGGGGACGGGGGAGGGGAAAAAGATGAGAAAATGGGGGAAGGGAAGGGGGAGGGGGGTGCGCACCCCGGCGAAGGGGTGTGTGGTGCCACGGGCGCGCGTGGGGAGGCGCGCAGAAGGGTGGTGAATGTGGGGGGGGGAAACAGGAGAAGGGGGGAGAGGGAAGGGGGGGGGGAGGGGAAACAAAGGAGGGGGGGAAAAAGAGAGCAAGGGGGGAGAGGGAAGGGGGAGGGGAAACGGCGGGGGGGAAAAAAGGAAGAGGGGGAAAGAGTGCGGGGGGGGGGGGGGAAACGGAGGGGGGGGGAACCAAGGAGAGGTGGGAGGGAAGGGGGGGGGGGGGGGGAAAAACGGCGGGGGAACACCCGGAGGAAGGGAGGGAGGGGGAACGGGGGGGGGGGGAAACCTGAGGGGGGGAACCCCTGCGAAGGGGGGGATAGGGACGGGGTGTGGGGAAACACCTGCTAAGAAGGACAAAGGAGGGGGAGTGGGAGTAAAGACGATGTAGACGAGGGGGGGAGGGAAGAAGGATCTGTGGGAGTAAAACAGGGGGAAGGGGAGAGGGGAGAGGAACCTAATGGAGGGAGGCCGAGGGGGAAAAGGAAGAGAAGAGGCGAATAGGACAAAGAAGAAAGTGGAGGGGAGGGACCGCAAAGAAGGGGTGAAGAAGGCAGCCGGTTACAAAAACATGGTAGGGGGTGACCTGGTGGTGTTCTGTCCTTGTCTATCTTTCCTCCTGCCCTGTAGCCATGGGGGGCCCAGGCACTACTGTGGTAAGAGTGTATCACCATCCAGGGTGGCAATTGTGTACGTGGTGGCGGGAAGCGAGCAAAATATTGGTGTAGTGGGGGTTGGGGGAAAGCAGGCTAAAGTGGGACAGGTGGAGGGAGAGGGGAAAAAGGGAGCCAAGACGGAGGGAGGCATATAATGCGGAGCGCGAGCCGCCTCGCCAGGAAGACATCGACACCTAGATGGGGATAAACGGCGGAAAAGGTGGGCTGAATGGGGCCGAATGGATACTAGCCAGAGAAAGAGAGAAAAGGACAGAAATAACATAATGCAGGTCACCCCCCTCAAGTGAGATAGGCCTAGTTCTAATCCTGTTAATTAGTGGAGGCTCCCTTTAAACTGAACACATTAGCTCTTCTATTAGCCAGAATCAAAGTTGAAAGGATATAGTACCGGTTAAGGGGGGATGGTTCGTTTTTCTACCCCGGGACCACGTTACTTTCCTTTTCTCCCTCATGTTTCGCCCCATTAGTTTTTTTTCAGATGTTAAAATTTTTGCGCCCCCATTAGTTAGTCGATGTTAAGACCTTTCGCCCCATTTCTCTCGTCAATATTTATACCTTCCGTTCTATTTAGGTGTCGATTTTGTTCTTCCCTGGCGACGACAGTGAGCCTGTACTGTTGACAAACCGGCCTTCGGCCTGGAAAATGTTCTAAACCGAAAAATGTACTATTAATCTAGAAAGGGGGATCTAATGGATGTTTTTTTTGATAGTTGAGGGAAGTCAGTGAGGAAACTAGAAAAATAATGAATACATGCCAAAATCCGGCCCAAAAAGTAAACCAACTGTAGGTGTTGTGGTGGTGTATGGATATTACCAGGTATAGTAGTAGTAGTAGTATAGTAGTGATATAGCAGTAGGAAGCCACCAGTCGCTCAGAAAAGACGTATGGATTTTATCTTCCTCCGTGGGGAACATCCTATTAGTGAGGGAAGGGGTAGGGATGGAACTGTGATACCAATCAACAGAGTGAACGGTAAATTACGGTGATTGGATATTGAGTGAAAGACTGGAGCTCTTATCTAACTCACAATTAAGCGCCACGTTAAAGAAGAAATGGAATTTTGAAGAGTGAGGCAAGGAACACCAGTGACAGGGGAAATACCCCTCACCCCCCGCACCCCCGTGACCTCCCTGACCAACCAGTACCACCACCAACACCTCCAGCACCACTCAGCATCACACGTGGGTAAACCCCCCCCCCCCTTCCCCACCCCACCCACACCCCCACCCACTCCAGCCTGGTCTGTCATCCACTGCCAGCGCAATGGGAGATAACGAGGATCCATGGAGAAGTGAACCAACCATCATTCGATGCACTTTCAATGATGCAGAAGAGAAAGACAAACATATTGCCATGAACATATGAGGAATAATAAATTGAACCCATACTTACTGGTGCGTGTAGCTCTAGAAATAATCTCCCTAATACCCCTTTAACCCTACAACCTGCTTTCGCACAACCTACCGACCCCCCCTAGCCCCACGACCCCCCCCCCCTCTTCCCCCCCCCCCGACCCTACCCACTTCCCCAAATACTTACCTCTAACCCCGGACTCACCCCCCCTTACCCCTTACCCAGAACACCACCCCCGTCCTTAACCACTAGGATCCCGTTACCCCTTACCATACCCCCCCCCCCTACAACCCCACGACCCCACACCTCGGCTAAACCTACACGAATACCCAGTGGACCCCTGTGTGGACCCCCTCACTCTCACTCTCACTCTCGCCCTCCTCGCTCTATCTACCTCTATGCTAGCTCTCCTCTCTCTCTTCTACCTCATATCCAGTGTTAAATTAATCACACTTAACAAAACCACAGGGGGACATTATCTCTCTTCTCTCTCTCTCTCTCTCTCTCTAGTCTCCTCTGATCAGACTATCTCTCTCTCTCTCAGTGCTTCTCTTCTCTCCTCTATCTCTCTCTCTCTCGTCTCTCTCTCTCTCATCTCTATCGCTCGCTCTATCTATCTCTCTATCTTATCTCTGATCGTCTCCACTGATCAACTAATCACTTTCAACATCACGTGAATAAATACTATAACCCCCCACCCAACCACCCACCCCCCTCTCTCTCTCTCTCGCTCAATCCCCGCTTCTCTCTCTCTCTTCCCTTACTTTACTGACCGACCCTTCCATCACTGCCCTGTCATACCACTCTCACTCTCACTCTCTCAATCACGCTCTTTATCTCTCTCGTGTCATCCTGTTTTTAATTGTTTACTTAGTTTATGATAAGTCACGTAGCAACAACAAATTATACAGACACAACAATCTTACACATACATCCCACCAGTCTGTCAGGGGGAATATCAAATATGACAAACAATCATACTAATAGGAAATAAACACTGTAGTACACCAATATATGTAGGCATACCGAAATATTTTTGAGTGTTGCTACACAGGCTATGTACGGATGATAAGGTAAACTTATAATTATCTAAGTAATACTGATTTTTGGACACAAATCATCTTCTTAGTTAGGCACTGCTTAATAGTTTCCTAGAATATTCGTTAGGACCTGTGTACCTGCCTACAGTTATCCTAGACCTACTATTTAAGGACTTAGTAGAGGAACGGACAGAAATGTGGATATAATAATGAGATAAGGATATGATGGAGGACGAGGACAGCTCAGACAAGGCTCCATCACAAAGGTCAAAAAATTACAAAAAATGCTGCATATGTACCAAACATGAACACAACTGTGAGCATTGCAGTTGTGTGAAGAGAAATAAAATTTGCACAAACTGTATTAAAGGGAACAATTGTCGTAACCCTTTAGGTAGAACAGGAACGAGTGGAGAAACGGCAGCAAATTTCCAGAGTGAGCAACGGGAGGCAGATGAGGGAGGCCGTCAGGGTGGCAGGGAACCCGAAACAATAAGGGGAGTAGCAAGGGTCTCAAGGGCCCCAAGAGAGATAGAAGAACCCCAAGAAGTGGAAAGTAATGAGGAGCCAACAAGAGACACAAGAGAGGGAGACGACAACCGAGACGGAAGAGAGGATGGCAGGCCTCCAAGGGGGCCAAATGAAGCAGGCAGAGGTGGAAACATACTCTGGAAAGGATTACGGGAAGAGGAAGTTAGAATTTGGATTGATGCAACGTACTCAAAAATAGTATATTGGTCTGCACACAACTTTTTTCAACCCTCCAAAATGTGGTGCCACCACCAACATGCTGAACGATATGACAAAGCTCATTTATAACTATGTCTATGACACATCTTTAGCCCCGTATGTTCTCAAGATAATTTTCAGCATTCCACATCTCTTCTTGCAAAAAACTCACCACAAATCTAATCAAGGCGAAAATGAGACTGCGCTAACAAGAAGAATGAAATTATGGAATGAGAACAAGATGGATGACTTACTCAATGAAGCCAGAGCATTACAAGGGAGACTAGGCAGGCGGCGGCAAAAAAAGAAAAACAATGAAGACGAGGCCAGGAGATTCGGCGACCAGATGAGGCAAGGAAAAGTGGCACCTGCAATAAGGTCCCTGACAAAGGAGGCAGCTTGGGGGTTGCTGCCTATCACAAGAGAAACCATCCAAATGTTGAAAGGGGAAACATCCACAACCTAGTGTCCACGAGAGTCAGAGGCTAGAGGGTGATTATATACCACCGAACACCGTCATATACGAACGAATCACAGGCGAAATGATTTGGAAAAAGGCTCTAGGGACACAAGGCAGTGCAGGCCCATCAGGGCTGGATGCAAACGGCTGGAGGATAATCCTGAGTAGAGCAATCTTCGGACTAGCAGCAACAGACTTATGTAGGGCTCTGGCAGCTCTTGCAAGAAAGATGACCACCCAAAATTGTCAACATTTGGAGGCTTACACAGCTTGTCGCCTAATACCTTTAGACAAGAATCCAGGATGCAGACCAGTAGGAGTGGGTGAAGTGCTGAGAAGAATCATCGGAAAATGCATAATGGAAGTGGTGAAAGACGATGTGCGGTCAGCGGCCGGTAATCTCCAAGTGTGTGCCGGCCACCAAGCAGGGGGAGAGGCAGCAATTCATGTCATAAGAAAATATATGAGCAAGTGGACTGTGAAGCTGTGCTGCTAGTGGATGCAACAAACGCCTTTAACACCATCAACAGAAAGACGGCAATACATAAAATCAAAGTAAAATGCCCCAGTTTTGCCACCTATGTAGAGAACACCTATAAAAAGCCTGCGGACCTCTTCATAGTAAACAACCAGAACACACGAAGGGGAACACCTCTGAAATCAATGGAAGGAACCACACAAGGTGACCCAAGTAGCAATGGCAATGTACGCCTTAGGTCTCTCAGTGTTGCTAACCTTAACAAGCCATGAGGCGACGCAAGTAAAGCAGGTGGCCTATGCAGACGATCTCACTGCAGCGGGAAAAGTCAACAATCTCAAGCACTGGTGGGAGCAAATATCAGAGGTAGGACCAAAAATAGGGTACCATCCAATGCCACAAAGTCCATACTAATAGTAAAAACAGACCATTATGAAAGGGTGGTAGAAGCTTTCAGCGGTAGTGAAGTGGTAGAAACAAAGGACGGACAGCGTCACCTTGGGGTGGTGATCGGCACGGAAGAGTTCAAGAACAAATACATAGAGGAGAAGGTCAGAGGAATGGGTAAAAGAAATTGAGAAAACTGGCCAATATTGCAAAGACGGAACCACAGGCCGCGTATTCGGCATTCACATATGGGGTCAAACATCGCTGGAACCTACTTGATGAGAACCGTTTCCAAATGTGAGCGCATTACTTCAACCGCTGGAAGATGCCATCAGAGACAAACTCATCCCAGCGTGGATAAAGTTGCACACCCCGAATGATACAGAGAGGGAGCTGCTCGCACTGCCTCCTAGGTTGGGAGGGATGGGAATCATCGGACCCAGTGAAGAGGGCGGTAACGGAATACCAGAACTCGGTAAAGATAACAGGATCTCTCACTGACCGTATCATAGCACAAGATTCTGTCGGTGAAGTAGACCAGGCAGACATCTACAACATCAGAAAGACCATCACGTCAGAGAGGCAAAACTCACAGAAAAATGACCTGGCACAATTGATGGGACAACTTCACCCGAGACAAACAAGAAAACTACAAATAGCACAAGAAACGGGCGCTTCAAATTGGCTGACAACACTACCAATCAAGGTAAAAAGCTTCAATCTCAACAAACAAGAATTTAATGATGCTATTGCACTGAGGTATGATTGGCCGATTGAAGGACTGCCCGATCGATGCATTTGTGGAACCTTCACCGATACAGACCACACCATGATATGTAAGAAAGGAGGATTCATCAGCATCAGGCACGATGAAGTACGAGATGTAACAGCGAACATGCTCAGGGAGGTGTGTAGAGATGTGGTGAGCAAACCATCACTCATTCCCTTGGATGGAGAGATCATGCAGCACAGGATGGCCAACACATCCACTGAAGCAAGATTGGACGTTAGTGCAAGAGGCTTTTGGACAAATGCACAGCGAGCGTTCTTTGACATAAGAGTATTTGACCCAATGGCCCACAGCTACAGCGAGCCGTCTCTGGAGGCTGCACACAAGAGGAACGAACGAGAGAAGGTCAGGACATATGGAGAAAGGATCTTACACGTCGAACATGGCAGCTTTACCCCCCTAGTCTTCACCACATCAGGAGGGATGGGACCCAGGGCCCAGTGCTTCTATTCAAGGCTAGCAGAGATCATCGCAGAGAAGAAGCAACAGCCTAGGAGCCACGTCGTAGCCTGGATGAGGTGCCGTCTATCTTTCTCATTGCTCAGATCAGCACTACTATGCCTGCGGGGAACAAGAAGGTCTGCACCACAACCAGTGACGGTGGCAGAAGTAGACTACGAGGCAGCAGTGGCAGAGGGTCGCATAGGAAGGAGACTGGATTGAAGTTGCATGGTGTAGAATAGTAGTATCTGATGCTTGTGAAATTTAGTATGTATACAATATTAAATATATGGTAGTGGTGGTGGTGGAGGTGGTGATGGTAGTAGTAGTAACATGAAATGTATGAAAAATATTAAATAAAAATCAATGTAGTAGTAGTAATCCACGATGATGAGTCGAGTGCTTACCCCGGAATAGGAAGTAGCTGAATGACAACGAAGTCAGGCACTTTGATGACTATTCTGACCTGGTCTAGGGTCCAAAGAGGGGATGCACAGATGCACAGACTGAGTGGTTTAAAAAAAAAAAAAAAAAGTAATAGTAGTAATAGTAGTAGTAGTAGTAGTAGTAGTATATTGGTCTGCACACAACTTTTTCAACCCTCCAAAATGTGGTGCCACCACCAACATGCTGAACGATATGACAAAGCTCATTTATAACTATGTCTATGATACATCTTTAGCCCTGTATGTTCTCAAGATAATTTTCAGCATTCCACATCTCTTCTTGCAAAAAACTCACCACAAATCTAATCAAGGCGAAAATGTGACTGCGCTAACAAGAAGAATGAAATTATGGAATGAGAACAAGATGGATGACTTACTCAATGAAGCCAGAGCATTACAAGGGAGACTAGGCAGGCGGCGGCAAAAAAAGAAAAACAATGAAGACGAGGCCAGGAGATTCGGCGACCAGATGAGGCAAGGAAAAGTGGCACCTGCAATAAGGTCCCTGACAAAGGAGGCAGCTTGTGGGTTGCTGCCTATCACAAGAGAAACCATCCAAATGTTGAAAGAGAAACATCCACAACCTAGTGTCCACGAGAGTCAGAGGCTAGAGGGTGATTATATACCACCGAACACCGTCATATACGAACGAATCACAGGCGAAATGATTTGGAAAAAGGCTCTAGGGACACAAGGCAGTGCAGGCCCATCAGGGCTGGATGCAAACGGCTGGAGGACAATCCTGAGTAGAGCAATCTTCGGACTATCAGCAACAGACTTATGTAGGGCTCTGGCAGCTCTTGCAAGAAAGATGACCACCCAAAATTGTCAACATTTGGGGGCTTACACAGCTTGTCGCCTAATACCTTTAGACAAGAATCCAGGATGCAGACCAGTAGGAGTGGGTGAAGTGCTGAGAAGAATCATCGGAAAATGCATAATGGAAGTGGTGAAAGACGATGTGCGGTCAGCGGCCGGTAATCTCCAAGTGTGTGCCGGCCTCCAAGCAGGGGGAGAGGCAGCAATTCATGCCATAAGAAAAATATATGAGCAAGGGGACTGTGAAGCTGTGCTGCTAGTGGATGCAACAAACGCCTTTAACACCATCAACAGACAGACGGCAATACATAACATCAAATTAAAATGCCCCAGTTTTGCCACCTATGTAGAGAACACCTATAAAAAGCCTGCGGACCTCTTCATAGTAAACAACCAGAACACACGAAGGGGAACACCTCTGAAATCAATGGAAGGAACCACACAAGGTGACCCAGTAGCAATGGCAATGTACGCCTTAGGTCTCTCAGTGTTGCTAACCTTAACAAGCCATGAAGCGACGCAAGTAAAGCAGGTGGCCTATGCAGACGATCTCACTGGAGCGGGAAAAGTCAACAATCTCAAGCACTGGTGGGAACAAATATCAGAGGTAGGACCAAAAATAGGGTACCATCCAAATGCCACAAAGTCAATACTAATAGTAAAAACAGAACATTATGAAAGGGCGGTAGAAGCTTTCAGCGGTAGTGAAGTGGTAGTAACAAAGGACGGACAGCGTCACCTTGGGGCGGTGATCGGCACGGAAGAGTTCAAGAACAAATACATAGAGGAGAAGGTCAGAGAATGCGTAAGTGAAATTGAGAAACTGGCCAATATTGCAAAGACGGAACCACAGGCCGCGTATTCGGCATTCACATATGGGGTCAATCATCGCTGGACCTACTTGATGAGAACCGTTCCAAATGTGAGCGCATTACTTCAACTGCTGGAAGATGCCATCAGAGACAAACTCATCCCAGCGTGGATAAAGTCGCACACCCCGAATGATACAGAGAGGGAGCTGCTCGCACTGCCTCCTAGGTTGGGAGGGATGGGAATCATCGACCCAGTGAAGAGGGCGGTAACGGAATACCAGAACTCGGTAAAGATAACAGGATCTCTCACTGACCGTATCATAGCACAAAATTCTGACGGTGAAGTAGACCAGGCAGACATCTACAACATCAGAAAGACCATCACGTCAGAGAGGCAAAACTCACAGAAAAATGACCTGGCACAATTGATGGGACAACTTCACCCGAGACAAACAAGAAAACTACAAATAGCACAAGAAACGGGTGCTTCAAATTGGCTGACAACACTACCAATCAAGGCAGAAAGCTTGAATCTCAACAAACAAGAATTTAATGATGCTATTGCACTGAGGTATGATTGGCCGATTGAAGGACTGCCCGATCGATGCGTTTGTGGAACCATCAACGATACAGACCACACCATGATATGTAAGAAAGGAGGATTCATCAGCATCAGGCACGATGAAGTAAAAGATATAACAGCGAACATGCTCAGGGAGGTGTGTAGAGATGTGGTGAGCGAACCATCACTCATTCCCTTGGGTGGAGAGACCATGCAGCACAGGACGGCCAACACATCCACTGAAGCAAGATTGGACGTTAGTGCAAGAGGCTTTTGGACAAATGCACAGCGAGCATTCTTTGACATAAGAGTATTTGACCCAATGGCCCACAGCTACAGCGAGCTGTCTCTGGAGGCTGCACACAAGAGGAACGAACGAGAGAAGGTCAGGACATATGGAGAAAGGATCTTACAAGTCGAACATGGCAGCTTTACCCCACTAGTCTTCACCACATCAGGAGGGATGGGACCCAGGGCCCAGTGGTTCTATTCAAGGCTAGCAGAGATCATCGCAGAGAAGAAGCAACAGCCTAGGAGCCACGTCGTAGCCTGGATGAGATGCCGTCTATCTTTCTCATTGCTCAGATCAGCACTACTATGCCTGCGGGGAACAAGAAGGTCTGCACCACAACCAGTGACGGTGGCATAAGTAGACTACGAGGCAGCAGTGGCAGAGGGTCGCATAGGAAGGAGACTGGATTGAAGTTCCATGGTGTAGAATAGTAGTATCTGATGCTTGTGAAATTTAGTATGTGTACAATGTTAAATATAAGGTAGTGGTGGTGGTGATGGTGGAGGTGGTGATGGTAGTAACATGAAATGTATGAAAAATATTAAATAAAAATCAATGTAGTAGTAGTAATCCACGATGATGATTCTGAGTGCTTACCCCGGAATAGGAAGTAGCTGAATGACAACGAAGTCAGGCGCTTTGATGACTATTCTGACCTGACCTAGGGTCCAAAGAGGGGATGCACAGACTGAATGGTTTAAAAAAAAAAAAAAAAAAAAAGTAGTAGTAGTAGTAGTAGTAGTAGTAGTGATAAATAGTTGTGATAATAGTAGTAGTAGTAGTAGTAATAATAGTAGTAGCAGTAGCAGCAGTGGCAGAGGGTCGCATAGGAAGTAGACTGGATTGAAGTTGGATGGTGTAGAATAGTAGTATCTGATGCTTGTGAAATTTAATGTGTACAATGTTAAATATAAGGTAGTGGTGGTGGTGATGGTGGAGGTGGTGATGGTAGTAGTAGTAACATGAAATGTATGAAAAATATTAAATAAAAATCAATGTAGTAGAAACAAAAAATAGTAGTAGTAGTAATAATAGTGAAGAAGAGTGAAAAAGAGAGAGAGTACAAGGAAAGACTAAATGAAAAGTGGATGGAAGTGAGAGAGATAGAAGAGAGAGAAGTAGAGGTTGAATGGCAACAGTTAAAGGAAGGAGTGAAAGCAAGTGCAGAGGTAGTATGCGGCAAAGGAAAGTAGGAGGCAGAGGTATCAGGAAAGGAAGCGAGTGGTGGAATGATACGGTGAGAAAGGCAGTTGAGGAGAAGAGACAGTGTTTTGAGAGGGTTTTACAGGATGGTAGTGTTGAGGTATGGGAGAGGTACACGGAGAAAAGGAGAGAGGCAAAACGGAAAATTAGAGAAGCGAAAAAAGATGCAAACGAAAGGTGGGGCCAAAGGCTGAGTGAGAATTTTGAAGAACGAAAGAAGATGTTCTGGAAGGAGGTAAATAAAGTAAGGAAAGGAGGACAAAAGAGGGAAGAGTCAGTGAAAGATGAAAATGGAGAATTACTAGTGGAACCAGTTGAAGTGAGGAAAAGATATGCCGAGTATTTTGAATCTTTGTTAAATACAAGAGATGGAAGAGAAGCAGTGATTGAAGCAGAGGTGGATGGAGATAGGTTACCCAGGCCACCCAGGTGGCAGGGAATGAATGAAAGGATTGAGGAAAATGAGGTGAAAGAAGCAGTGAAACAAATGAGAGCGGGAAAAGCAGAAGGTTTGGATGGTATTGCTGTGGAGTGTATAAAGAAGGGTGGAGATGTGATAATAGATTGGTTGGTGAGACTTTTCAATGTGTGCTTTGTTGTGTCAATGGTACCAATAGACTGGAAGAGTGCATGTATTGTGCCGTTGTACAAGGGGAAGGGAGATCGGCGGAGTGTTCAAGTTATAGAGGTATTAGTTTATTGTCAGTGGTTGGAAAGCTGTATGGCAGGGTGTTGATAGAGAGGATAATAAAGTGTACGGAAGTTGCAATAGGAGAAGAACAGTGCGGTTTTAGGAGGGGAAGAGGGTGCGTGGATCAGATGTTTGCAGTAAGACAGTTATGCGAGAAGTATTTAGAGAAGCATAAGGAGATATTTTGGGCTTTTATGGACTTGGAAAAAGCGTATGATCGTGTGGACCGTGAAGCAATGTGGAAGGTGTTAAGGATTTATGAAATAGGAGGAAATTTGTTAGAAGCAGTTAAGAGTTTTTATGAAGGGAGCAGAGCATGTGTGAGAGTAGGAAATGGTGAGTTGAGTGAATGGTTTGAGGTAAAGGTAGGTTTGCGACAGGGTTGTGTAATGTCACCATGGCTGTTTAATATGTTTATGGATGGTGTGGTGAGGGAGGTAAAAAGGAGAACTATGGGAAGAGGATTGGGTTTAGTAGGAAAGAATGGTAGAGATTGGGAGTTGAATCAGTTGCTGTTCGCTGATGACACAGCATTGGTGGCGGATTCTGATGAGAAACTGCAGCGGGTAGTCAAAGAGTTTGGTGTGGTTTGTGGAAGGAGGAAACTGAAGGTGAACGTCAATACAAGTAAAGTAATGGTGTGTAATAGGGGAGAGCATAGGGTGAATCTAGATGTGAGGCTGGATGGGGAAATATTGGAACAAGTAGAGTGTTTTAAATATCTAGGAGGAACGATAAGCAGGAGTGGAGGTATGGAAGTGGAGGTAAAACAGAGAGTGTGTGAAGGAAGGAAGGTTTTCGGAGCAATGGGAAGTATGTGGAAGACGAGAAATCTCGGAGTGAAAGTAAAAAGTGCACTGTATCAAGGAATTGTTGTGCCAACAGTGATGTATGGGGCTGAGACATGGGCTCTGAAGAAAAAGGAGAAAAGAGGGCTGGATGTGATGGAGATGAGCTGCTTGAGGAGTATGTGTGGAGTTACTCGTAGAGACAGATTGAGGAATGAAGAGATACGTAGGAGAGTGGGGCAGCAGGAACATTTGTCAGCCAGAGTGGACAGAAGGGTGCTGAGCTGTTATGGTCATGTTGAACGAATGGGAGATGAAAGGCTTACAAAGAGAATATGTGAGTCAGGTACAAGGGGAGATAGAAGGGCAGGAAGACCCCCATTGAGATGGAGAGACTGTGTAAGAAAGGCTTTGGATGATAGAGGAATGACTATAGATCAGGCAGGGGAAGTGGTGGTGGACAGGAGTGAATGGAGAATGCTTGTGAATAGTTGAGTGAACACGTGGTCATTTGGAGTAAGGGGTCGGGCGCAAGTTCGACTAGATAATAGTCCATCAGGCGCCTGGCCCGGGGGACGATTAATATGAAGGGTGTGCCTGGAAGTGTGGTGGGAGGGCTTGTGGCTTTGGCTCCGCTGCATGTCTGCCTGCCGAGATCGGAACCTCTCCGGGTGGTCAGGGGCCGGGGGAGTGCTGGAGCGACCTTGGTAACCCTGGTCTCTGGGTCTTCTCCTGGTGACCTGGATGTGTGAGAGTTTGTGTTTTTTATCTGTGTTTATTTTTTGTTTTATGTTTTTTTTTGTGTTTTCCCTGTTCTTGCTCTGTCTTGAGTCGGCTACCCTCAAAATGGGGATTGGGCCTGAGCATATAGATAGATAGATAGTAATAATAGTAGTAGTAGTAATAATAGTAGTTGTGGTGGTGACTATCCTGACCTAGTCTAGGGTCCAAAGAGAGGATGCACAGACTGATGGTTAATTGTAAAAAAAAAAAAAAAATTACACCTGGAGTAAACGTCTTAAAAACAGTAGGGTGATGGGGGCCAAATGGATACAAGCCAGAGAAAGATAGAAAAGGACAGAACAAAAACAGGTCACTCCCCTTTATGTCTTTAACCCTTTCTGTACCAGCGACGTTTGTTACATTTTATTCTAGCTATATGTATATGATTGAGGGCATTTTATTCTAGCTATATGTATACGATTGAGGGCATTTCAAGCAGGATCTGTGGTAGTAAAAAGGGTTAAGGGGGGTGACCTGTTTTTATTCTGTTCTGTTCTATCTTTCTCTGGCTTGTATCCAGTTGGCCCCATTCAGCCTACTGTTTTAAGACGTTTATCCCCATCCAGGTGTCAATTTTTTACTGGTGAGCGGTAGCGAGCCAGCATATTTATTATATTTTTGTTTGACAGCAGGCTAAATTTGTAAATTTTTCGATAGAAAAATTTCTCCGGCGAAGCCGGATTTCTTCATATAATGCTGGCTCGCTGTCGCTCGCCAGGAAGAAATCGACACCTAGATGGGGATAAACGTCTTAAACTAGTTGGCTGAATGGGGCCGAATGGATACAAGTCAGAGAAAGAGGGAAAAGGACAGAAATAACAAAAAGCAGGTCACCCCCCCCCTTAAGTGAGATAGTTCGAAGCCTGTCAATTGCTGGACGCTCTATTTTGAACTGAATAAAGTATAGTCTGATAGTAGTCATAATAAAGTATAGTCTGATAGTAGTCATACTAAGTATAGTCTGAGATAGTCATAAAGTATAGTCTGATAGTAGTCATAATAAAGTTTGTCTGATAGTAGTCATAATAAGTATAGTCTGATTAGTAGTCATAATAAGTATAGTCTGATAGTAGTCCATAAGTATATCTATATAGTCATAATATATCGTCAGTAGTCATAATAAAGTATCGTCTGAGATAGTCATAATAAGTATAGTCGATAGTAGTCATAATAAAGTATAGTCTTGATAGTAGTCCTAATAAAATAAAGTATAGTCTGATAGTAGTCATAATAAAGTATAGTCTGATAGTGGTCATAATAAAGTATGTCTGATAGTAGTCATAATAAAGTTAAAAGGACGGCACCGGTACTGAAGGGGTTAATTGCCCTTATTTTATACATTCATTTTCCCTTGGTAATTTGCAGTTCAGCTTTGTTAATTTACCACTGGCGAAACACACAAGCATCATACACTCCATATTTTTAAGGGGAGGTTTTTAGTTTGTTCCCTAGATATCAATCAAACTTAAAATTACACCCCTAGACCCCCTTTCAAGATACATTTGTACATTTTTCGGTAGAAAATTTTCCCGGCCGTTTCCTCTTAAAGTACAGGCTAGCTATCGCTCGCCAGTGAAAAAATTGACACCTAAATGGCACGAAATGTCTTAAAATCGACAAGATGGGGCGAAAGTTCTTAAAATCGGCAAACTAATAAGGCGACGTCTTAAATATCAAGCAATGAGGCTAAAACCTGAGGGAGAAGGGGGTCCAGCAAAAAATCCCGCAAGTGAAAATCTCCACTTAAGTCACCCACTCCCCTTCCCCTCTCCTTCCAAATATTTCCCCTACGTTTTCTTTATATTTCTCCTCTCTCTCTCTCTCTCTCTCTCTCTCTCTCTCTCTCTCTTTCTTTCTCCTCTCTCTCTCTCTCTCTCTCTCTTTTCTCTCTCCAAGTCTAACTCACCACACTCTCTTTCTCTCTCCAAGTCTAACTCACTTCTCTTGCTCCCCCCCTCCCTCCCTCTCTCTTATATATATATATGTGAGTGTTTGTGTGTGTCCTTATGTGTGTCTCTCTCTC
>CM064558.1:12562554-12570054 GCA_032716605.1 Paralithodes platypus
ATACATACACTCTAAAATAACTCACATACATACATACACTCTAAAATAACTCACATACATACATACATACACTCTAAAATAACTCGCATACATACATACACACACTCTAAAATAACTTGCATACATACACTCTAAAATAACTCGCATACATACATACACAATAAAATAACACATACATACATACATACACTCTAAAATAACTCACATACATACATACACTCTAAAATAACTCACATACATACATACACTCTAAAATAACTCACATACATACATACATACATACACTCTAAAATAACTCGCATACATACATACACTCTAAAATAACTCGCATACATACATACACTCTAAAATAACTTACATACATACATACACTCTAAAATAACTTACATACATGCATACATACACTCTAAAATAACTCACATACATACATACATACACTCTAAAATAACTTACATACATACATACACTCTAAAATAACTTACATACATACACTCTAAAATAACTCACATACATACACTCTAAAATAACTCACATACATACACTCTAAAATAAATCACATACATACATACATACACTCTAAAATAACTTACATACATACATACACTCTAAAATAACTCGCATACATACATACACTCTAAAATAACTTACTTACATACATACACTCTAAAATAACTTACATACACTCTAAAATAACTTACATACATACATACACTCTAAAATAACTCACATACATACACTCTAAAATAACTTACATACATACATACACTCTAAAATAACTTACATACATACATACATACACTCTAAAATAACTCACATACATACACTCTAAAATAACTTACATACATACATACATACACTCTAAAATAACTCACATACATACATACACTCTAAAATAACTCACATACATACACTCTAAAATAACTTACATACATACATACACTCTAAAATAACTCACATACATACATACACTCTAAAATAACTTACATACATACATACACTCTAAAATAACTTACATACATACATACACTCTAAAATAACTCACATACATACATACATACATACACTCTAAAATAACTTACATACATACATACACTCTAAAATAACTTACATACATACATACATACACTCTAAAATAACTCACATACATACATACACTCTAAAATAACTTACATACATACATACACTCTAAAATAACTCGCATACATACATACATACACTCTAAAATAACTCACATACATACATACACTCTAAAATAACTCGCATACATACATACACTGTAAACCATTAATCCTGAACCAATATGAACCTTCGAACACCAATAACGAACCTCTGAACCGTTAATATTAGATAAAGAATTAATGGGGGTCACCGTTTTTTTTTTATCTTTCTCTCCTTTTCTCTCGTTCTCTGGCTTGAATCCATTCAGCCCCATTCAGCCAACTGTTTTAAGATGTTTATCCCAATCCAGGTGTCGATATCTTCCTGGCGAGCGATAGCGAGCCAGCATTGTATGGAGAAATCCGGCTTTGCCGGAGACATTTTTCTATCGAAACATTTACAAATTTAGCTTGCTGTCAAAACAAAAAATATATATGCTGGCTCGCTACCGCTCACCAGGAAAATATTGACACCTGGATGGGGGTAAACGTCTTAAAATAGTAGGCTGAATGGCGCCGAATGGATACAAGCCAAAGAGAGAGGGAGAGAAAGAGAAAACAAGCGAGGTGGGCTCCCTTAAAGGCAAGATTCGAGTCAGTTCGGTACAGCTTCGAAAACGTAAGGGGAGATTTCCACTTGAGGGATTTTTTTTTTTTTTTTGTGGACCCCTTTCTCCCTCATGGTTAGCCCCAATGCTTTTGAGATTGTAACACGTTCGCTCTTTTAGTTTGGCAATTTTAAGAACTTTCGCCCCATCCAAAATTACAAGCTCACTATCGTTCGCCAGGAAACAAATAGACACCTAAATGGCACGAAAGGTCTCCAATTGTTTCAACTCCAGCATCCACCACCGCCCCAACGTCATCTGCCAACAATCCAACACCTGCAGTAGACACTGCAGCAGATGCTTCTGACGAACCTGAGCCGACATCAAACCAGGACAGCCGCCCTGTTCACCTTAGTCTCTCCCCCACTCCTCGTGCAAGAAGCCTGCTAGCACGAACAGTACCAACCCCTCGCCCCCGTTCTAACCACTCCTCTCCCCGACGTGTACGTAGAGTCCCGCCACCACAGGTTTCCGGATTTACACCAGTGAGGAACGGTGCACGGCCAACGCAGAAAAGGTCTCATCTACCAGTCACAATGTTAAACAGATTTGAGATATTGGTAGAGATGGAAGACGAACCAGAGGAGACCAGGCTCGTTGGGGATTCCATCCTACGAGGACAGGTCGAAGAGTTCTGCGACAGAGTCCCAAATCAACGAAAAGATTTTGCATCCCAGGAGCTGGACTGGACGACATTGTGGAAGCCTTCGAAGATACCACAAAGGATGCAAATGAAAATACCCTTTTTGTCATCCATGCTGGTTCAAATGACGTCATGCGCACCAGATCCGAAGAGTTGATGGAGAAATATCGCAAGATGATCCAGCACTACAAAAACAAGTCAAGGAATATCATCATCTCAGGCATTCTCCCCAAGATCGACGCACCTGACAAATTCTACGACAAGGCCTTCAGCACAAATAGCCGACTAAAATATTTGTGTCTGAGGGAAGAAGTTGAATTCATCAACCTCTGGGACAACTTCTACAACCAGCCTACTCTGTTCCGCAAGGATGGCACTCATCTAAACCCTGTGGGTTCAGCACGCATGGGTCGTCTCCTACACGAAGCAGTCCGCAGCCATGGATCAAAAAACGCCATCCGAGAAGAAGCAGCAGTGACATAAATCATCCAACGCCAAGAAAAAAACAGAGGCAACCGAGGACCACCAGCGATAAGGACCGAAGACAGCGAGGACCGAGGACAGCCATGAACATAAATGTAGATCCGACAAGAACCAAAAATATTATTAAAGAGCGTTCCGTGGAGTTCTAAAATAACAAATTTAAAGGTTTTCTATGCAAACGCTCGTAGCATACGCAATAAATTTTCAGATTTAGAGGAGCTAGTGTTTACAGAAAATTATGATGTGATTGGCATAACCGAATCTTGGCTCAATACAGAAGATAGATACTTTTTAGCAGAGTATTCACTTCCCGGTTATTTAATGTTGAGAAAAGCCGAATAAATCGAAATGGAGGTGGCGTTTTACTTTATATCAAAGAAAGTCTTAACCCTACCCTCTTGTCAAAACCTCAAATTGTGAACGTCGACGCATCTTTTGTGCTAATAAAGAATAATAAAGGTACAAAAATAATACTTGCATTAATATACAGACCTCCAGCTCAATCAGTGCAAACTGACCGAGAAATTTACGAACAAATTGCCGATGTAAGTAACTCGCAAGATACCGTAATTTTTGGCGACTTTAATTTACTTGTGACCAAGTGGGGCGATACTCTTACTTCACACTCCGGACATGACTTGTATACGAACTTGCAAGAGAGCTCGCTTTATCAATTTGTTCGAACGCCAACCCGTGGTAATAACGTTCTTGACATTGTACTTGCAACAAAAGAAGAATTAATAGAGAATTTGAATGTTGGTGATGAATTCAGTAACAGCGACCATCGTACGATAACTTTCACTTTAAAGTTTACTAGTAACGAACCAAATAGTAGCAACGAAAAAGTCCCTAATTTCAAGAAAGCAAACTTCCATAAACTTAGAGCTATGTTTAAAGAAACTGACTGGAGCTTTTTAATTCACAATAACGACATAAATACATCTTGGAAGTTATTCGAAGCCACTTACCTAAAAGCAGTGCAAGACTGCATACCATCGAAAATACGGCGTCCAGGCCATAATAATAAGCCCAAATGGTGGAATAAAGATATTTCAAACTGCCTGCTTGCTAAAAAATGTGCTAATGATAGATTAAAATCCTCACAAAATGACGAAGAACGGCTGAAATTTGTAGAACTACGACGCAAAGCCAAAAAGTTAATTAAGCAAAGTAAAAAGACCTTGTAGGAACGTTGTAGGAACGCTAAAAGCAGTAACAAGAAATAGGGTGGTCAGTATGGAAGTGAAGAAGTCCTTGCATGACAGTGTGGTAATCCCGACACTGACTTACGGAAGCGAAGCATGGACGTTGGTTGAGAGACTCAGACCAAGAGTGAGAGCAGTGGAAATGAATTACTTAAGGAGTGCGTGCGGAGTTACATGGAGGGATAGACAGACTAATGAGGAAGTAAGAAGGAGGTGTGGTGTGGAGGTAGATGTGCTGGAAAGTGTGAAAAGGAACAACTTGAGATGGTTCGGCCATATGGAACGTATGGAAAGCGAGAGAATGACTAAGAGGGTGTACGAGAGCGAGGTGGAGGGACAGAGGGGGAGAGGTAGACCGAATATGAGGTGGAAGGATGGAGTGAGGAACTACATGAACGAAGGCGGTGCTGGTTGGGGGGAGGGGCGTCGACTGACTGGGGACAGAGGTGCATGGGGGCGGTTCGTTCGTGGCCACCCCTTCGGGGGTCACGGCGTCAGGCAATAGATAGATAGATAGAAAAAGACCTTAGAGTTACATATTGCGAATCAAACATTACTATTCAATAAATCCTTGCAGTCTGGAACTATGCCCGATCAGTGGAAGCTAGCCAACGTAACACCGATATTCAAAAAAGGCAGCAAATCCCTACCCAGTAACTATCGTCCAATTAGCTTAACCTCAGTTGTATGTAAAATGCTAGAAACGGTCATACGAGACAGACTCGTAAATCACTTAGAGGAAAATAACATACTTAAAGATACTCAACACGGCTTTCGTAAAAAACGTTCCTGTTTAACAAACCTCTTAGACTTCTTCCACGATATCCTCAACCTCTACGATGAGAGTAAAGCTGTAGATATTATATACCTTGATTTTCAAAAGGCCTTTGACAAAGTTCCCCACAAACGTTTTACTGCTAAAACTAAAAGCGCATGGAATACAAGACGGTGTGTTGAAATGGATAGAAAATTGGCTCAGCGACAGAAAGCAAAGAGTAGTCATAAACGGTAAGGCATCTAAATGGACCAATGTAAGTAGCGGGGTACCCCAGGGATCGGTACTAGGACCAATTCTCTTTCTAATTTACATCAATGACATAGATGAGGGTCTCACCTGTACAATCTCAAATTTGCTGACGATACAAAAATTGCAAATAGCGTACTCTCAAAAGAACAAGTTGACGATATGCAACACAATCTAGATAAATTGTCATGTTGGGCCCAAATTTGGCAAATGAGTTTCAATGCGGATAAATGTAAAGTACTACATATCGGATACCTAAATGAGAAAGCAAACTATTCGATGAATGGCACTCAGCTTAAGAATGTAAACAGAGAAACCGATCTGGGAGTAACAATATCGAGTAACCTAAAACCGAGTCAACAATGTTCAGAAGTTGTTAAGAAGGCAAACAAAATAATTGGCTTTATAGGCAGGTCATTTGAGCATAAATCCAAAGAAGTTATCCTAACCCTTTACAATTCCTTAGTCCGCCCTCTTCTGGAATACTGCGTTCAATCCTGGTGCGCTTATTACCAAAAAGATATAAACAAGCTAGAACGAGTTCAACGTAGAGTTACCAAAATGATACCTAGCCTAAAGAACAAACCATACGAAGAGCGTCTTAGAGAATTAAATCTATTTCCTTTAACCCAGCGCAGATTAAGAGGTGACTTAATTCAAGTGTTCAAAATCATCAAAGGCATCGACAATATGAACTGTAGTAAGTACTTCACTATCGACCAATCTAATTAATTACACGCGGGGAAACGGTTGCAAAATTATTGGTAAATCTTTTAACTCACACGAATCTAAGAATTTCTTCTTCAATCGAGTTGTCAACTTGTGGAATGGGCTTCCCCGAAACGTTATAGACTGCATCACCGTTGATTCATTTAAACTCCGCCTAGACAAATATCTCGCATCAAACCCGCGACTGACTGCGTTTGTAAATGAATAACTTTATTTTATCCCCCCCTCAGTTACTAACCCATCTGTCCCCTACTAACTTCCTAATCCTGCCACGGACATTAGTTCCAGGGCAGTAATTCCCTTT
This sequence comes from Paralithodes platypus, assembly GCA_032716605.1. Lineage (NCBI taxonomy): Eukaryota > Metazoa > Arthropoda > Malacostraca > Decapoda > Lithodidae > Paralithodes > Paralithodes platypus. Next base: position 12,568,708 of record CM064558.1, read on the forward strand.
CCAATGTTCCCTTACCCACTCTAAACCACTGTTTGGACACTTGATCCTCAGTGTTTTGGAGGACAAGCAACCTAGAAGGGTCACTAGATCTGTTGTTGCTTGATTTCCTTTGTACTCCTTTGTAATATTGACAAAGAAAAGGAGCGAAATAGCACGAAAGGTCTTAATATTTACAAAGAAAAGGAGCGAAAGGTCTTAAAATCGCCAAACTAATGGGGCTAAGAAAAGGAGGGAGCCAGAAAAACGACCCGTCTCCCCTCAAATGTACATGAAGCTTAATTAACACTATCTGGTGCAACGTCGCGGGGGTTATTATGGTATTTGGGTTAATTATTGAGTTTTTTAATTGTTTTTGCCATTTTCGAATAATGTGTTTTTAGTTTACCCGCTAGACTTGGAAAAAAGCCTCTCCAAACCCCCTTCAAACTAAAAAACGCCTCTCCAAACCCCCTTCAAACTACTCTACATTCAAACTAAAAAACGCCTCTCCAAACCCCCTTCAAACTAAAAAACGCCTCTCCAAACCCCCTTCAAACTAAAAAACGCCTCTCCAAACCCCTTCAAACTAAAAAACGCCTCTCCAAACCCCCGCATAAAAAACGCCTCTCATCCCTTCAAACTAAAAAACGCCTCTCCAAACCCACTTCAAACTAAAAAAGCTCTCCAAACCCCTTTCAAACTAAAAACGCCTCTCCAAACCCCTCAAACTAAAAACGCCTCTCCACCCCTTCAAACTAAAAAAAGGCTCTCCAAACCCCCTTCAAACTAAAAAACGCCTCTCCAAAACCCCTTCAAACTAAAAAACGCCTCTCCAAACCCCCTTCAAACTAAAAAACGTCTCTCCAAACCCCCTTCAAACTAAACAAATGTCGTCCCCCAGACCCCCTTCAAGTTAAATGTGTACATTTTTCGGTAGAAAAATTTCCCGGCCAAAGGCCGGTTTCTCCCAAATTGAAGGCTCGCTATCGCTCGCCCAGGAAACATCGACACCTTATTGGGTTGAACCATCATATAATCGCCAAACTAAGGAGATGAATCGTCTTAAAATCTCCAATCTAATGGAGTGAAACTGGGAGACTCCAAATTGGCCCACCCTGCACCTAATAGGGTTAAACCTTTGCCTTCAAGGGGGGGGGAGGGGGGTCTTCTCATGGTTACAACTGGTAGCAGTTCTCTTAAGGGGAGGCAGACCGTTTTTCTGGACCCCCTTCTCCCTAATGTTTAGCCCCACTAGTTTTGAGATTTTAAGACGTTGGTTCCATTATTTTGGGTATTTTATGACCTTTCACCCCATTTCTTTGTCAATATTAGGACCCTTCGTGCCATTTAGGTGTTGATTTTTTCCTG
>CM064558.1:12572554-12582554 GCA_032716605.1 Paralithodes platypus
CCAAGGCCCCGAGCAATTCCAAGGCCATAACCGAGTGCCCCCACAGAACCCTCCCCGCCGACCACAATAAAGCCTGGGTGACCGAAGCCACTCCATGGCGGGGGGCTGAGGAGGGTGCGGAAACGCCCGGGAAACCAAAGCCCCACCCAGGGCCCTGTGCCCCTCAGCAATTATGAAGAGAAAGTTGAGGGGCAAGGGAAAAATGTGACGCTTTGGCTTCCAATCTTGGTAGATTGGGAGGTCAATCCACGGAAGAGATCTAGAAAATATATAAGTTAAAGGAACAGTCAGAGTAAGCTGTGGGTATGGCAGAGATCGCTCAGTTCTCACTCTGATAGACCAGCCCATCACCATAAAGGAACAGTCAGAGTAAGCTATGGGTATGGCAGAGATCGCTCAGTTCTCACTCTGATAGACCAGCCCATCACCATAAAGGAACAGTCAGAGTAAGCTATGGGTATGGCAGAGATCGCTCAGTTCTCACTCTGATAGACCAGCCCATCACCATAAAGGAACAGTCAGAGTAAGCTATGGGTATGGCAGAGATCGCTCAGTTCTCACTCTGATAGACCAGCCCATCACCATAAAGGAACAGTCAGAGTAAGCTATGGGTATGGCAGAGATCGCTCAGTTCTCACTCTGATAGACCAGCCCATCACCATAAAGGAACAGTCAGAGTAAGCTATGGGTATGGCAGAGATCGCTCAGTTCTCACTCTGATAGACCAGCCCATCACCATAAAGGAACAGTCAGAGTAAGCTATGGGTATGGTAGAGATCGCTCAGTTCTCACTCTGATAGACCAGCCCATCACCACAATCGGTTTGGTAATATGAAATATATGAACATGTAAATTTACCCCAATAGGAATACAACACGCAACCATGGCTGGAAATTGGAATTAAAGAGGTTTAGTACTAGTGTTTGTGGAACCTTTTCACACATAAGATCTGTTCTACCTGGAACAAACTTCCCTCAGAAGTTTTAAATAGTTGTTCAGTAGAGCAGTTCAAGAAGAGAGTACCGTAGATAGTATGGAGCGACCTTTGGTGACCCTGGTCTCTGGGTCTTCTCCTGGATGACCTAAATGTGTGTGAATTTGTGTTTTGATCTGTGTGTGTTCGTTGTTTTGTGTTTTCCCTGTTCTGGCTCTGTCTTGAGTCGGCCACCCCCAAGAAAAAAAAATAAAAATAAATAAAAATAAAAATAAAATAAAAGAGGAAAAATGGGGATTGGGCCTGAGCATATAGATAGATAGATAGATAGATAGATAGATAGATAGATAGTAATGATTATAGTGCACTACATACTGGTGTTATTCCCTATGAGTATGAAGGAGACAAAAGCAAACCTGCCTCAAACAAGTGACCCCTTCCCCCCCCCCCCCCCAAGTTGAAAATGATGAAGAGTCGTGACAGTGTCTGACCACATGGAGCTTAAGGGGAGGTTTCCACTTGAAGGACTTTTTTTCTTGACCCCTTTCTCCCTCATGTCTAGCCCCATCGCTTTTGAGATTTTAAGACGGTTGCCCCATTAGTTTGGTGATTTTAAGAATTTCCGACCCATTCTGTCAATTTTAAAACCTTTCGTGCCATTTAGGCGTAGATTTTATCCTGGCGAGCGATAGCGAGCCTGTAATTTAAGAGTAATCGGCCTTCGGCCGGGACATTTTTCTACCAAAAAATTTACAAATTTATCTTGAAAGGGGGTCAAGGGGGTGACATTTTAAGATTGCTGGAGGAGTAGGAAACAAACTAAAAACCTCCCCTTAAAGCAGTTCAAGTCATAGGATGAGGGAGAGAGTTTCTAGAGCTTACTTGTTGAGTCAATAGTGAGTTAGAGAGTTGGACAGAATAGGGTGGGAATTGTTGAAAGGAGGGTACCCCCACTCTCTGTAAGGTAAGAGGTTTACACGAGAGAGCTCTGAAGAACACTGATTATTGTAATAGTGATAGAAGAGTGACAGAGATGCAACATTGCAGCGTGTAGAGAGTGATTGTAGGGAACTAGTAAGAGAGGCGAGTTGATGAGACTCTACTCTTGCGAGAAGTGCGATATGGGTTGAACCTTCCCACACAATTGAAAAATGCTCGATACATGGGCACACTGTGACATTAGTTCCCTTTCCAATGTTCCCTTACCCATTCTAAACCACTGTTTGGACACTTGATCCTCAGTGTTTTGGAGGATAAGCAGCCTAGAAGGGTCACTAGACCTGTTGTTGCTTGATTTCCTTTGTACTCCTTCCTTTTGTACTATACAGAGCAAGAAGCTGTGCGGAGGTGAAGAACCCACCGAGACGGTAGAGCTCACCTAACTTCTGGGAAGCTGTTTTAGCAAGAGTGGTAATATGATCAGAAGAAAAGGAAACACCAAGAATATTGAGAGAAGATGAAGGTTTAATTTGTGTATTGTTGAATAATATGGGATGGTTGTGTGGAAGATTGTGATGGGTAGATCGATGGAGAAATTGGGGTTTGGGAGCATTGAAATCCAGTTATCCAGCCCAGAATGGTTCGCAAGGTTTTTGAGATGGTAACTATTCCTTGTATCTCTTTGTATCTCTCCAGTTGGTCATTTCTACCCCTCTCTCCCCCTTTCCCCTTTTTTTCTTCTATCTCTCCATCTCTCTCGTTACTCACGTGTTTCCCTGTTCCACCATTGTTACCTCTCCCTCTCATAACCACACACTTCCTCTCCCAGATATCGACTTTTGTGGAGATATAATCGACATACATGGACTCTTTTATATTATGAGGTGGAGGGACCGGAAATATGGTATAGTCTATCTATCTATCTATTGCCGGACGCCCTGATCAACGAAGGGGTGGACACGAACGAAACGCCCCCATCGCCTTCGTTCATATAGTACAAAGGAGTACAGAGGAAATCAAGCTACAACAGATCCAGCGACCACTCAAGGCTGCATGCCCTCTAAAACACTGATGGTCAAGTGTCTAAACAGTAGTTTAGAGTGGGTACGGGGAAAATGGAAAGGGAAGACTGCCCTGGGACAAATGTCCGTGACAGGATTAGATGTTAGTAGGGGGCAGTTGTTAGTAATATAATAGATGGAAAAAAACAAAAAACTTTATTCATTTACAAATGCACAAATTCAGTCAGTCGTGGATTTAAGGCAAGATGTTTGTCTAGGCGAAGTTTAAAAGAATCAACAGTGCTGCAGTCTATAACATCTCGGGGAAGCCCATTCCACAAGTTAACAATTCGATTGAAGAAGACATTCTTAGACTTGTGTGAGCAAAAAGATTTACCAATAATTTTGCAACCATTTCCCCGCGTGTAATTTGATTGGTCGATAGTGAAATATTTATTACAATTTATATTGTCGATGCCTTTGATGATTTTGAACACCTGAATTAAGTCGCCTCTTAATCTACGCTGGGTTAAAGGAAATAGATTTAATTCTCTAAGACACTCCTCGTATGGCTTGTTCTTTAGGCAAGGTATAATTTTGGTAACTCTACGTTGAGCTCGTTCTAGCTTGTCTATATCTTTTTGGTAGTAAGGGCACCAGGATTGAACGCAGTATTCCAGGAGAGGGCGGACTAAGGAATTGTAAAGAGTTAGGATTACATCTTTGGATTTATGCTCAAGTGACCTGCCTATAAAGCCAATTATTTTGTTTGCCTTCTTAGCAACTTCTGAACATTGTTGACTCGGTTTTAGGTTACTCGATATTGTTACTCCCAAATCAGTTTCTCTGTCTACACTCTAAAGCTGGGTGCCATTCATTGAATAGTTTGCTTTCTCATTTTGGTATCCAATATGTAGTACTTTACATTTAACCGCATTGAAATACATTTGCCAAATTTGAGTCCAACATGACAACTTATCTAGTATGTTGCATATCTTCAACATGTTCATTTGAGAGTACACTATTTGCAATTTTTGTATCATCAGCAAACTTTGAGATTGTACAGGTGAGACCCTCATTATCTCATCTATGTTGTTAATGTAAACTAGGAAGAAAACTGGCCCCAGTACCGATCCCTGGGGTACCCCGCTACTTACATTGGTCCATTTAGATGCCTTACCATTTATGACTACTCTTTGCTTTCTGTCGCTGAGCCAATTTTCTATCCATTTCAACACACCGTCTTGTATTCCATACGCTTTTAGTTTTATCAATAAACATTTGTGGGGAACTTTGTCAAAGGCCTTTTAAAAATCAAGGTATATAATATCTACAGCTTTACTCTCATCATAGAGGTTGAGGATATCGTGGAAGAAATCTAAGAGGTTTGTTAAGCAGGGGCGTTTATACTTCTTAACTCCATCCTTCCATCTCTCACTCGGTCTACCTCTCCCTCTCTGTCCTTCCACCTCATTGTCGTACACTCTATTAGTAATTCTCTCGCATAACTGTAACAATAATAATACACATAGAGTGTGTTTAATAATTTGATGTATCCAGAGTGAGGTTTGGCATCCTTAGCCGTTTCTTTTACTTTACTACTTTTCCTTCTGGGGGCAGGGGGCTAGGAATCCTTCTCCCCTTGTCAATATTCACCTACTAGACGAGACAGAGTAAGGGGCGAGGGAACGCGAAAGTGGTCCTGGACCCTAAAAATTGGAACTTTGAACGTTATTTCTGCTCAGGCTCTGTCTGAAGTTGCCCCCCCCAGCTATGGGGTATGTGCCTGAGGATATACATACATATTTACATTATTTCTCAACAATAGACAGTTTCTGGCCGTGGATAATTATAAATGCAGATGTGGTATGGTGGAAGAGGAAGTAGGCTATACACCCTCCTCACATACGGATGAGCCTAAAGGGCCCTTCACACAGTCAGGAGTGCGAGTTAGTGGGAGTCTAACAGGAGTCGCTAGAGTCACTAGGAGTCATCGATTTTCACCGTGAGCGAGTGGGAGTCTAACAGTAGTCGCTAAGAGTCGCTAGGAGTCATCGATCTTCGCCGCGAATATTCCCGCGAGTCCGAATTGTCCCCTACTCCTAGTGACTCTAGCTCGCACTCCTGACTGTGTGATGTACCCTTTAGACATGCCGCCTGCTGCTGTGTGATGTACACTTTAGACATGCCACCTGCTGCTGTGTGATGTACACTTTAGACATGCCACCTGCTGCTGTGTGATGTACCCTTTAGACATGCCGCCTGCTGCTGTGTGATGTACCCTTTAGACATGCCGCCTGCTGCTGTGTGATGTACCCTTTAGACATGCCGCCTGCTGCTGTGTGATGTATCCTTTAGACATGCCGCCTGCTGCTGTGTGATGTACACTTTAGACATGCCGCCTGCTGCTGTGTGATGTACCCTTTAGACATGCCACCTGCTGCTGTGTAGTAAAGGGCAGATTTACACTTGACGATTTTTTTCTGGAAACTTTTCTCCCTCATGTTTAGCCCCATTACTTTTCAGATTTTAAAACGTTCGCCCCTTTAGCTTCACCCCATTTCTGTCAATTTTAAGACCTTTCGTGCCACTTACGTATCGATTTTTTCCTGATGAGCGATAGCGAGCCTATCATTTATGAGGAACCGGCCTTTGGCTGGGAAATTTTTCTACCGAAAAATTTACAAATTTATCTTGAAAGGGGGTCAAGGTGGTGTAATTTTAAGCTTGATGAAGGTCTTGGGAACAAACTGAAAACCTCCCTTTAACCTCTTCTGTACCGGTGACGTCTTTATAATTATATTTTTGTTATGTCTAGAAGATGTTGTGTTGTTTTAAGACAAATATGTGGCAGAGAAAAGGGTTAAGCGAGATAGTTCGAAGCCTGTTAATTGCTGGAGACTGCTTAAGCTTAATAAAATCGTCAGAATTAAATTAAACAGACGTCGCCGGTAGAGAAGGGGTTATCACTCAGCCTACTACTGTGTATGGTGGTGTGAATGTTAGGCCTTGCACCGAGCCCACACAGAGATGAACGCCCCAGGAAAACACTAATATGCCCATGATCTGTTCCTTTTGAGCTGACGATAAATTGAATCCCTTAGCAGCTATTTTTTCGATAGTTAATGGTAAATAATGGAGCTACTATGGCTCTGCATCATATTAACCCTTTGTAGCTCTGACGCATTTTAGCAGTTTATTTTGGCTATCATTAGACGATTTTATGCAGCTTAGGAAGGATCTGTGGGTATTAAAAGGGTAAATACTATCTCAATCAAGCCTTTGACTTCCGTATACCGTTACTAATCTGAATAAAATCGTCTAATAGTAGCCAGAAAACAGAACAGAAACGCGTATTGGAGCTTGAAAGGGTTAATATAATCGTCTAATAGTAGCCAGAAAACCGAACAGAAACGCGTATTGGAGCTTGAAAGGGTTAATATAATCGTCTAATAGTAGCCAGAAAACCGAACAGAAACGCGTATTGGAGCTTGAAAGGGTTAATATAATCGTCTAATAGTAGCCAGAAAACCGAACAGAAACGCGTATTGGAGCTTGAAAGGGTTAATATAATCGTCTAATAGTAGCCAGAAAACAGAACAGAAACGCGTATTGGAGCTTGAAAGGGTTAAGACCAAGTTTATATAATTACCACCATACTTCGCTACAAAATCTTGAAAATAACAGAGAATTCTTGATGGAACTTTGCAATTTACCGTCAGTTGAACAGAAACTGAGTATATTGTGGATGGGGCTTTATTGAGGTACTGTTAGCACCAAACAAACATCAGCCTCAGGAATACCATGGTGGGACAGTGTTATGGCAGGACATTACTGTACTTATTGCAATGTTGTCTGGCTGAGGTACTGTTAGCACCAAACAAGCATCAACCACAGGGATACCATGGTGGGACAGTGTTATGACAGGATTTTATTATACTACTGTTGAAAGAAATCCCTGCCTGAGACATTACAATGGAACGGAAAAATAACATTATGTAATGTATGGTTGTATGTGGATAATATCACAGTGTTTTGTTTGACGTATTAACCTATTAAGGGGAGATATCCACTTGAGGGATTTTTTTTCTTGACTCCTTTCTCCCTCATGTTTAGCCCCATTGCTTTTCTAATTTTAAGACGTTCGCCCCATTATTTTGACGATTTTAAGAACTTTCGACCCATTTGTCCGAAAAATGTACAAATTTATCTTGAAAGGGGCTCAAGGGGGTGTAATCTTAAGCTTGACGGATATCTAGAGACCAAACTAAAAACCCTCCCCTTAAGCGCGTGCAGGGTGTAGAACACCACAGTTCTGGGCGGCAATATTAACCCTTTCAGACTCATATGACGCAGAGGTTGCCAGATTAGCAATAAGAAATAGAGTTCTCTCACTTATAATTACCTCTCCAAAATTAGTGTTCTGCTCACAGCTAACTCAAAGACAACTGCAGAGGTTGAAGTAACTAAACTAAAGGTTTCTAAATACCCCTGATGGTAACAAAGGCTTTAAAGTATCCCTAATAGGCTCAACACAGCTAACTCAAAGACAACTGCAGAGGTTGAAGTAACTAAACTAAAGGTTTCTAAATACACCTGATGGTAACAAAGGCTTTAAAGTATCCCCAATAGGCTCAACACAGCTAACTCAAAGACAACTGCAGAGGTTGAAGTAACTAAACTAAAGGTTTCTAAATACCCCTGATGGTAACAAAGGCTTTAAAGTATCCCTAATCGGCTCAAAATCGCGTCATATGTCGGAGAGGGTTAAGCTCCATCCCTGCCTATAATCGTCATTTTACGATACATACCGTTATTACTTATTCATATGCGCCTATTTTACCTGTAATATGAAGATAGTAACCTGTAGCAACAATAAAACAAGTGGGAATATCGTTTTGTTGATGTATTAAATGCTAATAATATGTTTATTATTTTCAGGTGAGTGTTGTCCCTTCCTGATTATCCGGTCTGGGGTTTTTTTTGTGAGTAAATCCATATATTTTTTTACCAACAAATGTGCAAATTTATCTTACTAATAATAATAATAATAATAATAATAATATATAAACATACACAAATAACAATAAAAATGCATATAAAAGTGTGCAAGGAAAGGGAGAGGGTGTGTGTAATATAAAAGTGTGCAAGGACAGAGAGAGGGTGTGTGTAATATAAAAGTGTGCAAGGAAAGAGAGAGGGTGTGTGTAATATAAAAGTGTGCAAGGAAAGAGAGAGGGTGTGTGTAATATAAAAGTGTGTAAGGAAAGGGAGAGGGTGTGTGTAATATAAAAGTGTGCAAGGACAGAGAGAGGGTGTGTGTAATATAAAAGTGTGTAAGGAAAGAGAGAGGGTGTGTGTAATATAAAAGTGTGCAAGGACAGAGAGAGGGTGTGTGTAATATAAAAGTGTGCAAGGAAAGAGAGAGGGTGTGTAATATAAAAGTGTGTAAGGAAAGAGAGAGGGTGTGTGTAATATAAAAGTGTGTAAGGAAAGAGAGAGGGTGTGTGTAATATAAAAGTGTGTAAGGAAAGGGAGAGGGTGTGTGTAATATAAAAGTGTGTAAGGAAAGGGAGAGGGTGTGTGTAATATAAAAGTGTGCAAGGAAAGAGAGAGGGTGTGTGTAATATAAAAGTGTGTAAGGAAAGAGAGAGGGTGTGTGTAATATAAGAGTGTGTAAGGAAAGAGAGAGGGTGTGTGTAATATAACAGTGTGTAAGGAAAGGGTGTGTGTAATATAACAGTGTGTAAGGAAAGGGAGAGGGTGTGTGTAATATAACAGTGTGTAAGGAAAGGGAGAGGGTGTGTGTAATATAACAGTGTGTAAGGAAAGTGAGAGGGTGTGTGTAATATAACTGTGTAAGGAAAGGGAGAGGGTGTGTGTAATATAAAAGTGTGTAAGGAAAGTGAGAGGGTGTGTGTAATATAACAGTGTGTAAGGAAAGGGAGAGGGGTGTGTGTAATATAAAAGTGTGTAAGGAAAGGGAGAGTGTGTGTGTAATATAACAGTGTGTAAGGAAAGGGAGAGGGTGTGTGTAATATAAAAGTGTGTAAGGAAAGTGAGAGGGTGTGTGTAATATAACAGTGTGTAAGGAAAGGGAGAGGGTGTGTGTAATATAAAAGTGTGTAAGGAAAGTGAGAGGGTGTGTGTAATATAACAGTGTGTAAGGAAAGGGAGAGGGTGTGTGTAATATAAAAGTGTGCAAGGACAGGGAGAGGGTGTGTGTAATATAAAAGTGTGCAAGGACAGGGAGAGGGTGTGTGTAATATAAAAGTGTGCAAGGACAGGGAGAGGGTGTGTGTAATATAAAAGTGTGTAAGGAAAGGGAGAGGGTGTGTGTAATATAAAAGTGTGCAAGGAAAGGGAGAGGGTGTGTGTAATATCACAAAAGCTGACCAACCATGTCTCTGAAACCACTAGCCATAAATCAATGGGGGGGGGGAGGAGATAGTGAGGATCAGGGGGAGGAGGGGGGGGTTGATAGTGATGATCAGGGGGGTCGGGAGGTAGGGGGGTTGGAGATAGTGATGATCAGGGGGGTTGAGACAGTGATGATCAGGGGGTCGGGAGGTATGGGGGTGTTGAGACAGTGATGATCAGGGGGGGTGGGGAGGAAGGGGGGTGGGATATAGTGATGAGGAGGGGGGGTCGGGACTCGGGAGGTAGGGGGGTTGGAGATAGTGATGATCAGGGGGGTCGGGAGGTAGGAGGGTTGGAGATAGTGATGATCAGGGGGGGGGGGGGGTAGGAGGGTTGGAGATAGTGATGAGGAGGGGGGTGGGTGGGGTTGGAGATAGTGATGATCAGGGGGGTGGAGATAGTGATGATCAGGGGGGTTGGAGATAGTGATGATCAGGGGGGTTGGAGATAGTGATGATCAGGGGGGTGGAGATAGTGATGATCAGGGGGTTGGAGATAGTGATGATCAGGGGGGTGGAGATAGTGATGATCAGGGGGGTGGAGATAGTGATGATCAGGGGGTTGGAGATAGTGATGATCAGGGGGTGTGGGATAGTGATGATCAGGGGGGTTGGAGATAGTGATGATCAGGGGGGTTGGAGATAGTGATGATCAGGGGGGTTGGAGATAGTGATGATCAGGGGGGATGGTTGGTTGGCATTTATAT
>CM064558.1:12587554-12610054 GCA_032716605.1 Paralithodes platypus
CACTCACTCACTAACTCTAACTCTCTAACTCTCTCTCTCTATCTCTCTCACACGCACACTATCACACACACACACTCACTCACTAACTCTAACTCTCTAACTCTCTCTCTCTCTCTCTCTCTCTCAGTTATAGACTGCATCACCGTTGATTCATTTAAACTCCGCCTAGACAAATATCTCTCATTAAACCCGCGACTGACTGCGTTTGTAAATGAATAACTTTATTTTATCCCCCCCTCAGTTACTAACTCCCTAATCCTGCCACGGACATTAGTTCCAGGGCAGTAATTCCCTTTCCAATGTTCCCTTACCCACTCTAAACCACTGTTTGGACACTTGATCCTCAGTGTTTTGGAGGACAAGCAACCTAGAAGGGTCACTAGACCTGTTGTTGCTTGATTTCCTTTGTACTCCTTTGTACTCTCTCACTTTATCTATGGCCCATATCTTGTATAATAATCTCCCCCACATATGAGTTGCTTTACAAGTTTACACGCTAATAAGAGAGAGAGAGAGAGAGAAAGAGAATAGGGGTTATATGAGAGAGAGAGAGAGAGATCATATTAAGAGGATAATAGGACAAATTTGGTGTAATAAGAGAGAGAGAGAGAGAGAGAGAGAGCATATTAAGAGGATAATAGGACAAATTGGATAGAATGAGAGAGAGAGAGAGAGAGAGAGAGAGAGAGAGTTACAGGGGATATAAACAAGAGGGTGATGATATGATTGAGATTACAAGGAGTTTCAAGAAGTTAGTATCTCAAAGACCTTTATGGACATTCCTGAGAGATACTCAAAGTAGCAAGATAGATATTGTTTAGTGCACTGCACTCAATGCAGAGTGTGCACAATACTGCCTGCTCTCTTCTTGAACTGCTCTACGGAAAAAAAAATTACAACTTCGAAGGGAAGTTTGTTCCAGGTAGGACAGGTCTTATATGTGAGCAAGTTTTCACAAATACTAGTACTGAACCTTTTCAATTCTATAACCTTTAAATCAAGTAATGCCACTTGAGAAAAACCTCACATAACCCGCACGAGTGCCTGTTGATCCCAAGGTCCAGGGTTCGTATCCCGGGTGGGTTTTCAATTCTAGCTTCCAGCCATGGTTGCGTGGTGTATTCCTATAAAGGCTAGCCTAAGGCTTTTGTTAAAATCCACATTGTCAAACCCATTAAATATTTTAAAGACTTCAATGAGCTGACCTCATAGTCTGCGTGTTTCCAAAGAAAAGAAATCAAGAGCTCTCAACCGGTCCTCATAGCTCAGTTTTGTTATCGATGGAGTAGGCCCAAGTATTGTAGCCCTAGCTTGGATTGTTTCTAATCGCTCTATATCTTTCCTGAGTGCTGTAGACCAGAATTGGACAGCATACTCCAGGAGATGCCAAATCAGAGCATTGAAAAGTCTGAGGCCTATTTCCTTTTTTGTATATATATGGATTGTGCATCTAAATGTAGCCCAATAATTTCTGAGCTTTCTTCTGCACTTCAGTGCGCCAATATTGAGTATTCTGGCTTGGGGTTTGCTTGGCCGATATGCATCACTTTGCACTTTTCCAAGTTTAGAGGCATCTGCCATGTCTCCGACCATTCACCCAGTCTGTTGAGGTCCATATTGAGCTGTTCAACCCCTTTGGGGGTCTTTCACATTCATTCCAAGCTTTATGACATCTACTGTACAAACTTGGAGATCACACTCAACAGACTAATATCGATGTCATTGACATATATGATAAACAGAAGTGGGCCAAGGACAGATCCATGTGGAACTCCAGAAGTTACTGCAGTCCACTCAGAAGAAACACCATTACCACTCGTTGTTGTCTACCTGTTAGCGAACTTTCTATCCAGTTTGTGACCTATGTATTGATACCTAGCACACTCACTTTTGACATTCGCCTGGTGTGCTGCTAGTAGGCGACTTTCTTTCTTCTCACTGTGCAGCCTGGGTGAGTCCACTCATCCAAGCCAGGGGAGTCCTTGGGCATTGCCATGAGTTATGGTCCAACCCTCTACGGATGGAGGTTATGAAAATGTTATGGTGTGGGGGTGGTGATGCTCGATCAATTGTGACGGAAAGGGGGAAGGAGGGTCGTTCTGCATTAGGTTGTAGAGATCCGGGTGGGGCGTCTGGCTGGGACCGCCGGTCCTATGTCTCCGGTTGATGGCATGTTCCTCCAGCTCTTTCACCTGGTTGACTCCTGGGGAGCCTTTCTGCCATTCTTTGATGGTGCGGGGAATATCCTCCTGTCACTGTCTGTACAACTGCTCAACATATTCATTGTTGGGGTTGAGTAGGTCCTTTAATTCCTGGAGCTCCACACACGACTCTTCTGCAGCTTTGCCAAGAGAATTTGGTGGTGAATCATGGACTAGTGTGTCTGAACATTGCTATATCTTAGTAAAGGCTGCACATGCTGGTCTAAATCATATTTTTTTCAATACGTCCTCAAGATACTAAATACCTTGTTCTAGAGGAGAGAGCAAGGTTTGCGCGGGTCGCTGATGGTGCAGGAGGTAGGGGGATGGAAGAGGTCCTGAACCCATGGCTGGCTTGCGGAGTTGTGTGTCTGGGGGCTGGTCTTGAGGGGGTTTATATGGCCTCCTCCTTGATCGAGATGCTGGTCCAGTGGTCCTGGCTGGACTAATCACAGGCCGGGGGGAATAAAGGAATTACTCACTTGAGCTTGGTGCAGTGTCGATGGTTGGGCTGTTTTCCTGTCCCTGGTTGATCCGTCTCCTCTTTCTGCCCCATTGGGATCCGGGGCCCTGATTAGCTGGTCGGCTTGTCTCCGGGCTGCTGGATGGCTGTGGGCGGCTTGTCGGGGCTCTGAGCGGCTCGTGGGGGTGCTGGGTGGGTGTAGCTGCAAAGACATCAGGGAGATAGAGCTGTCGTCGGGGTTTAGGAAAACATACGTGACTGACGTCTACCTCCCAAAAGTCCACCTCCTGGGAAGAAGGCACCATGTCCTCATTGAGTTTAGAGTTCTAGGGTCACAAATTTGGCTCCTGAGGTGGGCTACTGGGGATGTTGGGATTCGGTGGTGGTTTGGTCCCACAGATATAGTCAGCTGAATGGGGAGAAACTCTTAAAACAGTAGGCTGAATGAAGCCGAATGGATGCACAGAGAGAGAGAGAGAGATTGTGTGTGTGAGAGTGAGAGAGAATAAATAGTAAAGAGAAAAATATGGTTAGTGAGGATAAAGAAATGACATACTAATCAGTTAAAGTACTCCTATTATTCTCAGGTGGGCATCAGTCGGTTCTTAAACATATTGATAAATGTACTGGCAATTACATTATTTGGTAGCTTGTTCCACTCGTTTATTATGCTATAGCTAAAGAAGTTCTTAGTGACGTCTAGGTTAGTTCTTCTGGTTAGCTGCTTCATGGTTATTTCGAGTGGGAAGATCATTCAAAGAAAACAACGCATTTGTGTCTACAGTAGGCTACTCTGTCAAAGCCTTTTAAGATTTTGAAACATTCAATAAGTTGGCCCCGTAATCTTCTCTTCTTGAGGGAGAATAAGTTAAGTTTTTTCAGTCTTTCATCATAATTATGTTTTGTTTTTCAGAGAGAGAGAGAGAGAGAGAGAGAGAGAGAAAGAGAGATAGAGAGAGAGCAATCTCGCCATGTTGACTCTTCCTTCGGGGCTTGACTTTATTACGTTCAAGAGAGAGAGAGAGAGAGAGGGGGGGGGAGGTGGTTGAGAGAGAGAGGGAGGGGGACAGGCGAGAGGGATGGGGAGGGAGAGGGAGATATGGGGGGGTTGAGAAGGAGGGAGGGGAGTAGGTGGAGAGAGGGAAAGGAGGGGGGGGGGGGTTAGAGAAAAAAAATGGGGGGGTTTCGAAGTAGCTCATCTCTTTCACTCTATATTCCTAAAATAGACTCTCTCTCTATATATATATATATATATACACAGCAGGAATAGAAGAACAAAGTACGCTACGAGCAGTTCCATACTTTATTACCAAACGTTTCGACATCACACTGGTATCATCTTCAGTGGTCTACATATCAAAAGGTAATATTACAAATATGAAAGCTTAAAAGCTTATTGAAAATAATTAGACCATAACAAAAACAATATATATATATGGGGCAGAATGATAGGGTTAATACAAAGGAGGGGTAATTTAAACAAAGTTAAGCGGGTGCGATGATACAGTAGAGTTAAGGGAGGGTTTTAATTTTGAAATATAGAGGGATTCTAAAACTCTAATATCAACACGTTGACAGGAATCCAAAATATCAAAATTATCCTGTTTCACACCAAAACCACAATATATAGCGTGTTCCCGTACAGCTGAGTAAGAAGGCGACTTGAAAGGCAGACCTGTTCTACTAGCCTGACCTATGTGCTCGTCAATTCGTGTTTTGAAAGCTCGGTATGAGCTTCCAATATACCCTGCCTGGCAGCTAGGGCAAGCGAACTTGTAAATAATTGACGAACGAAGGTCAGTGGGTAGTCGATCTTTAAACTTAAAAAATGAACCAATTTTAAATTTATTCTTATGAATGAAGCTGACAGTAATTTGCGGGTAAAATTTGAGCAAATGTCTTCTTAAATTATTTTCTATTTTACTCATAAGGAATGACTAAAAATACTATGTTTTGGTTGGTAAATGCTACACAAATAATTATTTACAATTATATAAAAGATGTTGTTGCTATAACCATTCTTAACAAAAAAAGTCTTTTAGAAACATAATTTCCTTATGAAATAATTGGTAACTGGATGTGAGTGAGTAGGCTCTGTGAAGCAGTGTCTTTATCGCATTAATCTGGCATTTATTTTGACAATAGCTAAAAAAAACTCGTCCCTAGTCCCGAAAACGTACCTTTACGGAAAATTGAGAAGCAAAGTTTACCATTGATTTTCGTGATTAGTATATCTAAAAAAGCAAGTTTATTTTCGGATTCGGTTTCCATAGTGAACTTTATATTCTTATGTTTTGCATTCATATAATCACAAACGAGTTGGGCGTGACTGGGATCCTTGAATATTACTAGCGTATCATCAACGTACCTAAAATTAGACGGGCATTGATCAAGCCAAATTTGTTCCCAATAGCATAAAAATATGTCAGCTAAGGTAGGGGATAAGGGGGAACCCATCGCGGTACCATCAATTTGTTTATAGAGCTCACCGTTAAATAAGACCGTCTTTAACACACAATGAGATTAAAAATATATATATATATATTACGCACCTTTGCTCTACCTAGAACAAACTTTTCTACCATATAATAATTAATTGCTCAGCAGAAAAGGGTTGCATTCAGTACCAATCAGAGACTGGAATCCATGTTTGGTTATCCTGCCTGATTGTTCAACGAGAACATTATTGCCTTGAGAGGGTTAACTGAACGCAACCCAGATTAACCCCTTCTGTACCGGCGACGTCATTTTAATTTTATGCTAGCCACATTTAGACGATTCTGCGCAGTTTAAGAAGGACCTGTGGTAGTAAAAGGGGTTAAGTGAGATAGTTCGAAGCCTGATACATGCTGGAGGTCTAATAGTTGCCAGAATAAAATATTACGGTGATACTCAAAGGGTTAATAATAAATGAGTAGCTTCATCTATAACCTGTTCCAAATATGCAGGCCCAAAGCAATGAACATTAACCACAAACCACTGCAGTAATCCAACAACTATTTCTACCATTTGGGAAGGGTCAGCCAGGGAATAGGTGTGGAGATTTAAAGCACATTTGCTCTAGCCCTTTTTGAGTTATAGTTGTAGAAAGTTAAAGAAAGTAGATTCAGGTACAATTATATATATGGTCAATATGTATTTTAGGTCACCTACTCTATGTGTTCATCAACTCTGCGTAAGCATAGTTTGGTATCCACCCCCCCCCCCCCCCACCCCCACCCCACCCCACCACCGGAAACAAAACTGTGTCGTCGTCGCCCGTCTGTCCCGCAACTCCTCCTAGACCGTTGGACGGATTTTCACCAAATTTCACATGAACGTTCGGTGGGTGAATGCGACGGTCAGTCAAAGATGTTTTGAATTTGTGCAATACTTATGATTTTGGGTTCAAAATATGGTTTTGCTCCCGTTTATTCTGGCTACTATAAGATGATATTATTCAGCTTAAAAGGGGCCTCCAGCAATTACCAAGCTTCGAACTATCTCACTTGATCCTTTTTACTACCGCAGATACTTCTTAACCCTTGTCTAGCGGGGTGTTCCGGGCTCATTTGGGCATATTCAGGCCCTCCTGCATGATAAATCAAGCATCTGCATGAATTTTTTTTATTTAGCAAACAACTAGGCACTAAAAGCTTCAAAATGCGACCAGAACGAGCTACGTAGCACTCGTGGTTCTCTTGCAGTGGTACCACCAACATGGGAGTTTAGCATATATCGGTATATTTTTCCCCGCTATGCTCACTACTGGCTACACTGCCGGCCTCTCGAGAACACAGGGAACATGAGTTAATGGGCGTCGGTAAGCCCTGGGAGTCGGCTGTCTGGCCCGCTGCGCTCCCGGCCATTTGCACTCGATTTTAACCCTTTAAAAGCCTTAATAATGCTCGTAACTTGCTGCAAATTGGTGCACGACTTAAGGGGAGATTTCCACTCGAGGGATTTTTTTCTTGACCCCTTTCTCCCTCATGTTTAGCCCCATTGCTTTTGATATTATAAAACGTTTGCCCCACTAGTTTAGCGATTTTAAGAACTTTCACCCCATATTAAGACCTTTCGTGCCATTCAGGTGACGATTTTATCCTGGCGAGCGATAGCGAGCCTGTAATTTAAAAGGAACCTTCGGCCGGGACATTTTTCTACCGAAAAATGTACAAATTTATCTTGAAAGGGACTCAAGGAGGTGTAATTTTAAGCTTGATGGAGGTCTAGGGAACAAACTAAATACCTCCCCTCAAGTCGAGCGCCGCCAATAAGGGGCACCTGCACCCAATCGTCTAAATACCGGTATATCTAGCATGAAATTAGAAGAATGTCGCCGATACAGAAGGAGTTAACCTGGCCTAACAATCCAACCCCCGCTGGTCTTAAGGGGAGATTTCCACTTGAGGGACTTTTTTCTTGACCCCTTTCTCCCTCATGTCTAGCCCTGTTGCTTTTGAGATTTTAAGACGTTTGCCCCATTAGTTTGGTGATTTTTAAGAATTTCCGCCCCATTCTGTCAATTTTAAGACCTTTCGTGCCATTTAGGTGTCGATTTTATCCTGGCGAGCGATAGCGAGCCTGTACTTTAAGAGTAATCGGCCTTCGGCCGGGACATTTTTCTACCAAAAAATGTACAAATTTATCTTGAAAGGGGGTCAAGGGGTGAAATTTTATGATTGCTGGAGGAGTAGGAAACAAACTAGAAACCTCCCCTTAAGGGGAGATGGGCCATTTATTTGACTTTTTATTGATCTTTTTTATGATTTTCTTAGTGTTCTCCCTAGATCCCCATAAACAAACAAAAAATACTTCCATTAGATCCCCCTTCTAGATTAATTTGTAAATTTTTCGGTAAAAAAAAAAATTCCGGCCGAAGGCCGGTACTTCCAACATTACAAGCTCACTATCGTTCGCCATGGAAAAAATTGACACCTAAATAGCACGAAAGGTCTAAATATTGACGAAGAAATGTTGCGAAAGATTTTATAATCGACTAAATAACGAGGCAAACATCTTCACATCTGAAAAATAATGGGGCTAAACATGAGGGAGAAAGTGGTCCAGAAAATCGGCCCATTCCCCCTTAACATTGATATAGAGGATGACACAATATTTAAGATAAGGTGGATGAGGTGGATAAGGTGGATAAGGTGGATGAGGTGGGTGAGTTTGTACATTTCTCGGTAGAAAAATGTCTGCGGTGAAGCCGGATTTCTCCATACAATGATGGCTCGGTGTCGCTCGCCAGGAAAAAATCGATATCGAAATGGGGAGAAACGTAATTAAGCAGTAGGCTGAATGGGGCCGAATGGATACAACCCGTAGAGAAAAAACAGGTCAGTTCCCTTAGCCCCCACGAAGTCTAATACAACTAGTGTTATTTGCGGCGGTAAAGACATCTATTTGCGGCGGTAAAGACATCTATTGAGGTGACTAATACTGTTAGACAAAGCTATAGAAAACACACGTATATCCCCCCTTCTTCGTAGAGCACGTAGCACCCGTCTTGTAACACAATCCCACCCCTACTCTGTGCAACTCTCCAACTCAAGTTTGAAACGTTATTCTCAATATTTCTTCTATTCAACAGCTGAGCTCTGGAACTCTCTCCCAGAATCAGTCTTTCCCTCATCCTATGACTTAAATTGCTTCAAACTCCGTGTGTCCAGGTATTTTGGCTCGAACGTCCCTTGATGTTGGCCCTGTCACTCTTTCAACTCTGGGTGAGGCACTCGTCAAAGTCAGTTCTGCCTTTTGTCTCCCTCACTCACTCACATACAAAAATAAATACATATGTTCCTTGTAAACACTTTGCAATGACTGCAGTGTGCTACTCAACCATGAGATAAATACATATGTTCCTTGTAAACACTTTGCAATGACTGCAGTGTGCTACTCAACCATGAGATGATTTTCTCTCTCTTAAGGGGGATCACCGTTTTTTTTTATCTCTCTCTCTCCTTTTCTCTCTTTCCCTGGCTTGCATCTATTCCGCCCCATTCAGCCAACTGTTTTAAGACGTTAATCCCCATCCAGGTGTTGATTTCTTAGCGATAGCGAGCCAGCATTGTATGGAGAAATCTGGCTTCGCCGGAGAATTTTTTCTATCGAAAAATGTACAAATTTAGCTTGCTGTCAAAACAAAAATATAAATATGCTGGCTCGCTACCGCTCGCCAGGAAAATATTGACGCCTGGATGGGGGTAAACGTCTTAAAACAGTAGGCTGAATGGGGCCGACTGGATACAAGCCAAAGGGCGAGGGAGAGAAAGAGAAAAAAAAAAAACGAGGTGGGCTTCCTTAAATGAACCACAAGTTAGGTCTCTCTCGCCAATCTCCATGCCTTGTAACTCCTTCCAACTCTGCTCCCCCCCCCCCCCCCCCCCCACCCCCTTCTCCCTCCTCTTGAGCCAGAATGGATGACTCATTACCTTGGTTATCGATCGGGTTGCTGGCGACTTATTGGGGGTTAAGGGGAGATGGGGCGTTTTTCTGGTCCCCCTTCTCCTTCCTCGTGTTTAGCCCCCATTATTTTTCAGATATTAAGACGTTCGGCCCAGTAGTTTGGCGATTTTAAGACGTTTCGCCCCATTTCTTTGTCAACGTTAAGATTTTTCGTGGGGTATTTATAAACCTTTAGTTTGGTTACTTCAACCTCTGCAGTTGTCTTTGAGTTAGATGTGTTGAGCCTATTGGGGATACTTTAAAGCCTTTGTTACCATCAGGGGTATTTAGAAACCTTTAGTTTAGTTACTTCAACCTCTGCAGTTGTCTTTGAGTTAGCTGTGTTGAGCCTATTGGGGATACTTTAAAGCCTTTGTTACCATCAGGGGTATTTATAAACCTTTAGTTTAGTTACTTCAACCTCTGCAGTTGTCTTTGAGTTAGCTGTGTTGAGCCTATTGGGGATACTTTAAAGCCTTTGTTACCATCAGGGGTATTTATAAACCTTTAGTTTAGTTACTTCAACCTCTGCAGTTGTCTTTGAGTTAGCTGTGTTGAGCCTATTGGGGATACTTTAAAGCCTTTGTTACCATCAGGGGTATTTATAAACCTTTAGTTTAGTTACTTCAACCTCTGCAGTTGTCTTTGAGTTAGCTGTGTTGAGCCTATTGGGGATACTTTAAAGCCTTTGTTACCATCAGGGGTATTTATAAACCTTTAGTTTAGTTACTTCAACCTCTGCAGTTGTCTTTGAGTTAGCTGTGTTGAGCCTATTGGGGATACTTTAAAGCCTTTGTTACCATCAGGGGTATTTATAAACCTTTAGTTTAGTTACTTCAACCTCTGCAGTTGTCTTTGAGTTAGCTGTGGGCAGAAAACTAATTTTGGAGAGGTAATTATAAGAGTGAGAGAACTCTATTTCTTATTGCTAATCTGGCAACCTCTGCGTCATATGAGTCTGAAGGGGTTAAAACGTTTCGTGCCATTACAGAAGGGGTTATCTTGCTTCAGTACAGCCGCTGTCACACGAGCGTTTTTTCCGTCAATTTTCCGTGAGCAAGTTTTGTTCTCGTATTGTTTCGGGACTTTTTTGCACTGGTATCGGCAACTAGACTGAAGGTAGATTATGTTAGGCGGCTGAATTCAGATAAAGTGTCATTTTTTAAGCTTCCAGACCATAATTGCTATTAAAAATTGCTCGAAAAAGGGCTCGTGTGACTCCAGCTTACCTCTTTGTTTATAATTATTCTAACTATATTTTGATCATTTTGTGGAGTTTAGGAAGGATCTGTGGTGGTTAAAAGGGTTAAGTGAGATAGTTCGAAGCCTTTTAATTGCTGGAGGCCATTTTGAAACTGCGTAACATCGTCTATAAGTGACCAGAATAAACTTAATAAGAAGAAGGGGTTAATAATTGCCTTGCACGACTCCAACTTCCTCCTGGGTTAATAATTGCCTTGCACGACTCCAACTTCCTCCTGGGTTAATAATTGCCTTGCACGACTCCAACTTCCTCCTGGGTTAATAATTGCCTTGCACGACTCCAACTTCCTCCTCCAGCATTCTTGCCAATAGGCCTACCGGAAATTAGGAAAAGGATAGGCCTGTTTGGTTAAGATGAATGGGTCGGAATGAAGGCCAATAAACGCTGGTACATACACACCCACACGTTTAGCCCCATTTAGCCAGGGATTTGAAGACTTTTGCCCCATTTAGCCAGGAATTTTAAGACGTTTATCCCCATTTAGCCAGGAATTTTAAGACGTTTTGCCCCATTTACCCAGGAATTTTAAGACGTTTTGCCCCATTTAGCCAGGGATTTTAAGACGTGTTGCCCCATATTCACACGCATCGTCCCATTTAGCTTGGGATGTTAAGATGTGTCTCCCCATTTCGCCAGGGTTTTTAACACTTTTTTTGGTCCGTTTAACCAGGAATTTTAAGACGTTTTGCCCCATTTAGCCAGGGATTTTAAGAAGTTTTGCCCCATTTGCCCAGGAATTTTAAGACGTTTCGCCCTATTCAGTTGTCGATGTCTTTATTGGCGAGCGATTGTGAGTTAGAGGAAATCCGGCAATGTAAAAGTTAAGATTCTGGATGAGTGGGGCAGTTTTCTTTAGATTGCAACCTGAATTGGGGTGAAACGTCTTAAAATTCCGGGCTAAATTGGGCGTATCGTCTTAAATATGCAAAGTAATGGGGCCAAATGTCTTTTAATAGTGAATTAATGGGGTCAAATATCTCACACCCCACCTTCTTCATATCATCCTTGCCACTGGAAATTAGGAACTACAGGCAGGAGTTGTTAGGTGGTATACACACATGCTTCGTCCCATTTTCCAGGTTGTTTTAGACGTTTCGCCCCATTTTGCCAGGGATTTAAAGATGTTTCGCCCCATTTCACCAAGATGTTTTTTTATTATACTTTATCCCCATTAAGCTTGGGTTTTTAGAGGTTTCGCTCCATTCAGGTGTCGATTTATTTTCTTGTCGATTTTGTTAGCGAGCCATCAGTTGTAGGAGAATATTCCGGCTTTGTCGGAGACACTTTTGTACCGAAAAATGTACAAATTAAGATTCTGACTGATTGGGGCCGTTTTCTTTACATTGTTACCTGAAATTGGGTAAAATATCTTAAATTTATTGGCTAAATTTGACGAATCGTCTTAAAATTGCGAAGTAATTGGTCCAAACAATATAAAATTCCTCGCCAAAGTGGGGCTAATCGTCTTAAAATTCTAGGCTAAATAGGGCGACTCGTCATAAAATAGGTAGGTAAAATGGGGCCAAACGTCTCTCTCACCCATCCCCCCCCCCCCCCCTCCTCCATCATTCTTGCCACTAGGCCTACCGGAAATTGGGAAATGTAGGCGGGATTTGTTAAGATGAATGGTCCCAATGACACCCTTTAAACACACACACACACACACACTCACTCTTTCTCTCTTACTCACTCACACACACATACACATACACATTCACTCTTTCTCTCTTACTCACTCACTTACTCACTCACTTACTCACTCACACACACACACACATACATACATACATACACACACACACTCACTCTTTCTCTCTTACTCACTCACACACACATACACATACACATTCACTCTTTCTCTCTTACTCACTCACTTACTCACTCACTCACACACACACACACACACACACACACACACACACACACACACACAGTCATTGTATTCTAGTCGCTTGGTTCTGGTAGCGCGGGTTCGATCCCAGCTACCTGGATTTTTTTTTTTTTTTTTTTTTAAGAGACAATGAACGGAGGAAGGAAAAACACAGATAAAACAAAAAGGTCCATGTGCCTAAAGGCATCCTCCATTCATAAAATGTTTGTAACAACTGGATTTAAACATTTGTAGATTATAAGTTTGTGGAAAGCAATTCGAGGGAAGTGAATTCCAAAGAGTAGTAGCTCTGGGGATAAATGAATTCTGATAAGCAGAAGTTCTGCATTGTGGAGGAGAAAGTGTAAATTCATGGGCGCTCTCAGCTGCCCTAGTTCTACGGGGAAAGATGTGGAGAGGCGGCACAATTGAAGCAAGTTCCTCGGAACAATTGCTGTGAAAATATCTGTAGAATAATGCAAGGGATGCAACGTTTCTTCGTATGGATAATGTAGGAAGGTCCTGTGTGATTGCAGGGTTATTGATTAATCTAATAGCTTTATTTTGAATTTTGTCCAACTGCCTCAATGCAACCACTCCCCTTCCACCCCACAGAGGTGAACAGTAATCCATCTGAGAACGCACATGACTTTTATATATTACGGCCAACTGCTCGTCAGGGAAGAATTCTCGAACTCTGTACAGGAGTCCCATTTTTTTAGAGGCATTCTTAGCAATGCTTCTAACATAATGTGTCCAGCTCAAGTTAGTAGTTAATGTTACACCGAGAATGTCAGTATTAGGGGAAGTGGGAATATTTACATCATTAAAAAATATATGGGAGTCAGTGAGATTCTGTCGGTTAGAAAATTGAATGTACTTGGTTTTCTGTGCATTAAAGGAAACTAGATTCTCTTGTCCCCATTCATTAATTCTAGAAAGGTCCTGGTTCAGAGAAATTGCAGTGTTTATTTTTGAATTTATAAGATCGGGTTGGGTGAAAGAATTGGTAAATGTGAAGGAACTGTGGAGTGTTGAGTCATCTGCGTAGGAATGTATTGGATTATGAGTGGTAGATATGAGATCATTGATATGAATGAGGAACAGAGTTGGGGCCAAAACTGATCCCTGGGGAACACCAGCATTTATTGAGTGAAATTGAGAATAAAGGCCATCTACCATTACACGTATTTTTCTGTTATGAAGATAAGAAGAAATTAGTGGAACTAATGATGCAAGGCCGTAGTGTGACATCTTCGACAATAAGGATTGATGCCAGACTCTATCAAATGCCTTTGATATATCCAGTGCTATTGTATGTGTTTCACCATGTTGGTCTGTAGCTTGGTTAATTTGATGCGTAAGAAGGTAAAGAATGTCTGCAGTTGATCGACATCGTCTAAAACCATATTGCCTATCACTGATTAATTTATTATTCTCAAGATGCTTAATTATGTGATTATTTAATATAATTTCAAAGACTTTACCAAGAGTGGAAGTTATAGCTATTGGTCTGTAGTTTGATGGATCTGAAGAGGCACCTTTTTTAGGAACTGGATGGATGTTTGCTTCTTTCCAGGGTACTGGGAAGCATGAGGTATGAGTACATAGACGGAAATTTTTTGCCAATACAGGAGCGAGCACCAAGGAGCAATTCTTAAGTACTATTGGAGGAATTTCATCTGGACCAGGAGCCTTATCTACTGAGAGATTCTGCAAAATAGTTTTGACATGTCTGGTGTGGATCTTAAGTGAGGGAATTTCAGGCGAATTAAAATTAAGTACAGGGCCATCTTGATTTATTTCATCTAAGGTTGAGTTGGTGGAGAAAATATCCGCAAGAAGGTTAGCTTTACCTCGTGGGTCACTTACAAGATTGCCAGTCGGAGATTTTAATGGTGGAATGGATGAAGCAGTAGTGAAGTTGGATTTGAATGAGTTAAGAGTAGACCAAAATATTTTGTTATCATTTGGATTATTTAGAAGTTTATTTGCCTGCTTGTGGAGAAAGTTTGATTTAGTTAGGTTTAATACAGTTTTGGCATGATTTCTGATGTTTCTAAAGTAATTAAAGGCTTCATGTGTTTTTGATCTTGTGTATGCAATGTAGGCTATTGCTTTTTGTTCAGTTACTCTAGCACAATTATGGTCAAACCATTTAGGTGAATTAGATGAATTAGGTGAGCTCTCTTGTCAAAAAAAATCCTGGCAGTGGAGGTTAGGTGTGGATGCGCCACCTCTGGGTTCCACCTGGTTCCCTGCCCACATCCTACCCCTTCTGAGGGTATGTAGGCTCTCTTGTGGCAGCCAAAGTCAGTCTGTTGACTACTTAGGATAAGATAGGTCAAGGATTTTTTTTTTTTATCGGAATAACCCGATTTTTTATTACAATTATAAATATATTTATTATTTTCATGATTAATATTTTTTATTTTAGTATTATATTTGTATTATTATTATTATTATTATTAGTAGTAGTAGTAGTAGTAGTAGTAGTAGTAGTATGTATGAACAATATTAAATAAAAATCAATGTAGTAGTAGTAATCCACGATGATGAGTCTGAGTGCTGACCCCGGAATAGTAAGTAGCTGAATGACTACCAAGTCGGACGCTTTGATGACTGTTCTGACCTGGTTTAGGATCCAGAGAGTAGTAATAGTAGTAGTAGTAGTAATAGTAGTAGTAGTAGTAGTAGTAGTAGTAGTAGTAGTAGTAGTAGTATTGTTTTTGTTGTTATTGTTACTATTATTAGTACATAAACAAACCCACCCACCCCAAACATCGCTGGTGTAGGCTCGTCAGGGTAGAGGGGGGGGGGGAGGCAATAAAAGGCGAGGGATGGGCGCCTCTGCCAATAGTCGAGCACGGGAACACGGAGAGGGCGGGGCTGTGTGTGTGTGTGGGGGGGGGGGGGGGGGGCGGGGGAGGGTAGATGGTTGAGAGATAGGAGGGGAGAAGAGAGAGGGAGGGGAGGGAGATAATTGAGAGATAGAAAGGGAGAAGAGAGAGATACGGGGAGGGGGAGGGGAAGAGATAGAGGGAGATGGAGGGATAATTGAGAGATAGAGAGAGAGATTAAAGTCACCAAGTTCCGTGCTACTAATACTCAACCTGTCTCTCTCTCTCTCTCTCTCTCTCTCTCTCTCTCTCTCTCTCTCTCTCTCTCTCTCTCTCAAATTAACCCTTTCATGATCCGGTGACGCATTCATTTTCTGTTTTCTGGGCTATTATTAAACGACTTTATTCAGATTGGGAAGGATGTATGAAAGTCAGAGGGTTCATGGAGAGAGTCTTCGCCCATTTAATGCCCACAGATCCTTCCTAAGCTGTATACAATCATCTAGTGATCCCCTTTACCCTTATAATGCCCACAGATCCTTCCTAAGCTGTATACTTTATAATGCCCACAGATCCTTCCTAAGTTGTATACTTTATAATGCCCACAGATCCTTCCTAAGCTGTTAAAATGCTTTATTATCTTGTATTGAATAACCACAATTTTTTTTTTTTTTTTTTTTTGTATTATTCTTTATATCGATGTTTATTAAGGGGTGGGTGGTGGGGGAGATGTTTGTATTTCTGGACCCCCTTCTCCCTTGTATTTATCCCCCCCTTCTCCCTCATGTTTAGCCCCATTAGTTATGAGCTTTTAAGACGTTCGCCCCCATTAGTTTGGCGATTTTAAGAGCTTTTGCCCCATGTCTTTGTCAATGTTAAGATTTTTCGTGTCATTTAGGCATCGATTTTTTCCTGGCGAGCGATAGCGAGCCTGTAATTTAAGAGGAAGCGGCAATTATCTACCGAAAGATGTACAAATATATCTTGACAGAGGGATTAGGGAGTATATATCTTGACAGAGGGATTAGGGAGTGTATATCTTGACAGAGGGATTAGGGAGTATATATCTTGACAGAGGGATTAGGGAGTGTATATCTTGACAGAGGGATTAGGGAGTATATATCTTGACAGAGGGATTAGGGAGTATATATCTTGACAGAGGGATTAGGGAGTATATATCTTGACAGAGGGATTAGGGAGTGTATATCTTGACAGAGGGATTAGGGAGTGTATATATCTTGACAGAGGGATTAGGGAGTGTATATCTTGACAGAGGGATTAGGGAGTATATATCTTGACAGAGGGATTAGGGAGTGTATATCTTGACAGAGGGATTAGGGAGTGTATATCTTGACAGAGGGATTAGGGAGTATATCTTGACAGAGGGATTAGGGAGTGTATATCTTGACAGAGGGATTAGGGAGTGTATATCTTGACAGAGGGATTAGGGAGTGTATATATCTTGACAGAAGGATTAGGGAGTATATATCTTGACAGAGGGATTAGGGAGTGTATATCTTGACAGAGGGATTAGGGAGTATATATCTTGACAGAGGGATTAGGGAGTGTATATCTTGACAGAGGGATTAGGGAGTGTATATCTTGACAGAGGGATTAGGGAGTATATCTTGACAGAGGGATTAGGGAGTGTATATCTTGACAGAGGGATTAGGGAGTATATATCTTGACAGAGGGATTAGGGAGTGTATATCTTGACAGAGGGATTAGGGAGTGTATATCTTGACAGAGGGATTAGGGAGTGTATATCTTGACAGAGGGATTAGGGAGTGTATATCTTGACAGAGGGATTAGGGAGTATATATCTTGACAGAGGGATTAGGGAGTGTATATCTTGACAGAGGGATTAGGGAGTATATATCTTGACAGGGATTAGGGAGTATATATCTTGACAGAGGGATTAGGGAGTGTATATCTTGACAGAGGGATTAGGGAGTGTATATCTTGACAGAGGGATTAGGGAGTGTATATCTTGACAGAGGGATTAGGGAGTATAAATCTTGACAGGGATTAGGGAGTGTATATCTTGACAGAGGGATTAGGGAGTGTATATCTTGACAGAGGGAGTATAATTGTAAGCTTGATGGAGGTCTAGGGAGGAAACCAAATAAAATTATAAAAATATATGCAAATGAGCAAATAAGTACGCCCATCCCTCCTTAACCCCTTCACCAGCATTGCGTAATTTTCTAATAGATGATTTTCTTCAGCTTTTAATTGACCTCTAGGACTCAAAAGGGTGAATACCATCTCAATAAACCCTCTGAATACCACAGGTCCTTCTTAAACTGCATAAAACCGTCTTATAATCTACCTCTAGGACTCAAAGGGGTGAATACCATCTCAATAATCCCTCTGAATACCACAGGTCCTTCTTTTAAACTGCCTAAAATTGTCTTATAATCTACCTCTAGGACTCAAAGGGGTAAATACCATCTCAATAAACCCTCTGAATAACACAGGTCCTTCTTAAACTTCTTAAAATTGTCTTATAATCTACCTCTAGGACTCAAAGGGGTAAATACCATCTCCATAAACCCTCTGAATAACACAGGTCCTTCTTTTAAACTGCCTAAAATTGTCTTATAATCTACCTCTAGGGCTCAAAGGGGTAACTAACTACAGTCTCCATAAACCCTCTGGATAACACAGGTCCTTCTTTTAAACTGCCTAAAATTGTCTTATAATCTACCTCTAGGAGTCAAAGGGGTGAATACCATCTCAATAAACCCTCTGAATAACACAGGTCCTTCTTTTAAACTGCCTAAAATTGTCTTATAATCTACCTCTAGGACTCAAAGGGGTAAATACCATCTCCATAAACCCTCTGGATAACACAGGTCCTTCTTTTAAACTGCCTAAAATTGTCTTATAATCTACCTCTAGGACTCAAAGGGGTAAATACCATCTCCATAAACCCTCTGGATAACACAGGTCCTTCTTAAACTGCATAAAACCGTCTTATAATCTACCTCTGGGACTCAAAGGGGTAAATACCATCTCCATAAACCCTCTGGATAACACAGGTCCTTCTTAAACTGCATAAAATCGTCTTATAATCTACCTCTAGGACTCAAAGGGGTAAATACCATCTCCATAAACCCTCTGGATAACACAGGTCCTTCTTTTAAACTGCCTAAAATTGTCTTATAATCTACCTCTAGGACTCAAAGGGGTAAATACCATCTCCATAAACCCTCTGGATAACACAGGTCCTTCTTTTAAACTGCCTAAAATTGTCTTATAATCTACCTCTAGGACTCAAAGGGGTAAATACCATCTTAAACCCTCTGAATAACACAGGTCCTTCTTAAACTGCCTAAAATTGTCTTATAATCTACCTCTAGGACTCAAAGGGGTAAATACCATCTCCATAAACCCTCTGGATAACACAGGTCCTTCTTAAACTGCCTAAAATTGTCTTATAATCTACCTCTAGGAGTCAAAGGCGTGAATACCATCTCAATAACCCCTCTGAATAACACAGGTCCTTCTTTTAAACTGCCTAAAATTGTCTTATAATCTACCTCTAGAACTCAAAGGGGTAAATACCATCTTAAACCCTCTGAATAACACAGGTCCTTCTTAAACTGCCTAAAATTGTCTCCTTTTAGCATGAATCAAAGGTAACAATGCGTCATGGTGTTCTATCTATCTATTGCCTGACGCCGTGATCCCCGAAGGGGTGGCCACGAACGAACCGCCCCCATGCACCTCTGTTCCCAGTCAGTCGACGCCCCTCCCCCCAACCAGCACCGCCTTCGTTCATGTAGTTCCTCACTCCATCCTTCCACCTCATATTCGGTCTACCTCTCCCCCTCTGTCCCTCCACCTCGCTCTCGTACACCCTCTTAGTCATTCTCTTGCTTTCCATACGTTCCATATGGCCGAACCATCTCAAGTTGTTCCTTTTCACACTTTCCAGCACATCTACCTCCACACCACACCTCCTTCTTACTTCCTCATTAGTCTGTCTATCCCTCCATGTAAACTCCGCACGCACTCCTTAAGTAATTCATTTCCACTGCTCTCACTCTTGGTCTGAGTCTCTCAACCAACGTCCATGCTTCGCTTCCGTAAGTCAGTGTCGGGATTACCACACTGTCATGCAAGGACTTCTTCACTTCCATACTGACCACCCTATTTCTTGTTACTGCTTTTAGCGTTCCTACAACCCTCTTCCCCTGTTGTACCCTCTCCCGCACCTCTTCATCCATAGTCCCATCTTTACTCAACACACTGCCCAGATACTTAAAAGAGTTGACGATCTCCATAGCCTGACCGTTCAGCTTCACCTCACACTCTGTGACTTCACCCCTTTCGAAGACCATAACCTTGCTCTTCCCCGTATTTACCTTCAAATTCCGTTTTTCGCACACTGTTCCAAACTCATTTACCAGACCCTGCAACTCCCATTCATTATCACTCATCAGAACTGTATCATCCGCAAACAGCAGTATAGGTAGCTTCCACTCAATTCCCTCCCTTTTCAGCGATACACCAACATTCACTGCTCTTGATAGTATTTCTTTCATGACTCCATCCATATATACAGTAAACAACCACGGGGACATCACACACCCCTGTTTCAAACCAACATTCAGGTCAAAGAACTCGCTCTGCTCACTCTCCACACGTACTGCCGCCTTTGCACCCTCATACATGCTCTTCACTGCTTTCAGCAACTTGCCCTCTACTCCGTATATTCTAAGTACTTTCCACAAACCTTCTCTATCCACTCTGTCATAGGCCTTCTCCAAGTCCATAAAGGCAACATACACCTTTTGTTTCTTCTCCAGATACTTCTCCACAACACAATTCAGGGTAAAAATCTGATCTACACATCCTCTTCCCTTCCTAAAACCTCCCTGCTCGTCGCCTATCCATTTCTCCGTTCTCACTCTCACTCTCTCAATCACTACCCTACTGTATACCTTCCCTACTACGCTTAGAAGACATATTCCTCGGTGGTTACCACACACTCCTCTTTCCCCTTTGCCCTTATATAGGGGGACTATTATGCCAGTCTTCCAGTCATCGGGTGCACTCCCCTTCTCCCATGCTAGTTTGCACATTTTCCATACCCTTCTATCACTATCTCACCACCATACCTCAACATTTCCCCACACACTCCATCTGTTCCTGGTGCTTTCCCCAACTTCACTCTTTTCATGGCTTCCCACACTTCTGACCTCCTGATCCCCACCTCCTCCTCCACTACTTCTCTTCTTCTCCCTCCCATACCATATCCAGCTATGTTTGCTGGCTCTTCATTCCTTTCATTTAGCAACTCACTGAAGTACTCCCTCCATCTTTCGACTCTCTCTTGCTTCTCGGCTAGCATTCTCCCATTCTTATCTTTCACACCCTTACTGTTTCCCTTGCTACCTTCCCTAACTTTCTTGACTTCTTTCCAGAACAGTTTCTTACTCTCCCTCCATTTTACACTCAGATTCCTTCCAAATTCCTCATCTACTCTTCTCTTACTTTCCTTCACTACTCTCTTCACCACCCTCTTACTCTCCACGTACCTCGCTCGTTTCTGTCTCTCGGAATCTTCATTCCCTCTACTACCCAACCACACTCTATATGCTTTCTTCTTTTCTTCCACAGCTATTCTTACCTCTTCTGTCCACCATGCTGTACCTTTCACTCCCCTCCCTCTTCTCCTCACTCCACACACCTCCTCACATGCTGCACAGATCTCATCCTTAAACACCTTGCTCATCTCCTCCACTTCCTCCATAACTTCCAGGTCGAACCCACCTAGTCGTCTTTCCACTGCTCTCCTGTACTCCTCCCTGACTTCCTCCTCCTGCAACCTCTCCACCCTCCTCACCATTCCACCCTCCTCTCGCCTCCCTCCCGCTCTCCTCACCCACTTCTTTTGTATCCTAACCTTAGCTACCACTACATAATGATCAGACAGACCCCCTCCAATACCCCTATACACCCTAGCATCCATCACAGATTTCTTCATTCGTTCATCCACACATACATAATCAATCAATGACTTTCGTTCCACCACTGTCTTATCCTTCATCGTCAACATCCGTTTCCACGTGTACCTGTGGATCATTCTGTGTCGGAAGAAGGTGTTGGCTATCCACAGCCTCCTCCCCACACATACGTCCACAAGTGCACTACCATTCCCATTCACCTCTGATGGTACCCCCCACCCTCCCACCACTCCCTCAACTTTCCTATCACCCACCTTACCATTCATATCCCCAATCAGAAATATTCTTTCGTTCTTGTCAAACTTCTCCAGGCACGCCTCCACATTCATCCAGAACTCCTCTTTCTTTCTTTCAAGTATATCCTCTGTCGGGGCATACACGCATACAATCACCCACGTTTGTATTCCTACTTTCATTCTCACCCACACAATCCTTGAACCCACAGACCCATACTCTCTTACACATTCCTTCCATTTGCTACTTACAAACAAACATGCACCTTCTCTCGCTGTTCCTTCACTCACTCCAGCACACACACCCATTCCACATTCCCATTCTCTCACATCTGAACCTTTCCATTTGGTCTCTGTCATTCCACATACATCCAGCCTGGCATTCACTAACACTTCCAGAACCTCTCTCTCTTTTGTTCCATCATTCATGCCACTAACATTCCACGTAGCCATTCTCAGAATGGCTGTTGAAGTCATGGTGTTGAAGGGGTTAAATTAATGTTCAATAAAGTTAGCTGTCCTTTTCTTCCTATAAATCAATGTTCATTTTAATAACAAGAACATTATTTTTGTTCACCGCAGGACACGGACATACGGGTGAGTTATTTGTGCATGTAGACCACTCTTAGGTTACGGTATTAAGGGGGTAGGACTCGCTTTTTATGGACTCCTTTCTCCCTCATGTTTAGCATATTAGTTTTGATGTTTTAAGATTTTCGTGCCGTTAGTTTGTGGATTTTAAGACCTTTCGCCCCATTTCTTCGTCAATGTTAAGACCTTTCGTGCCATTTAGGTGTCAATATTTTCCTGGCGAGCGATAGCGAGCCTGTAGTTTTAAATGGAAACGGCCTTCGGCCGGGACACTTTTCTACCGAAAAATGTAAAAATTTATCTTAAAGGGGGTCTAGGGGGTGTTTTTTTAAGCTTGATGGAGGTCTAGGGGGTGTTTTTCTAAGCTTGATGGAGGTCTAGGGGGTGTTTTTCTAAGCTTGATGGAGGTCGAGGGGGTGTTTTGAATGGAGGTCTAGGGGGTGTTTTTCTAAGCTTGATGGAGGTCTAGGGGTGTTTTTCTAAGCTTGATGGGGGGTCTAGGGGGTGTTTTTCTAAGCTTGATGGAGGTCTAGGGGGTGTTTTTCTAAGCTTGATGGGGGTCTAGGGGGTGTTTTTCTAAGCTTGATGGAGGTCTAGGGGCTGTTTTTTTAAGCTTGATGGAGGTCTAGGG
>CM064558.1:12615054-12622596 GCA_032716605.1 Paralithodes platypus
GATAAAATCGACACCTGAATGGCACGAAAGGTCTTAAAATTGACAGAAATGGGTTGAAAGTTCTTAAAATCGTCAAAATAATGGGGCAAACGTCTTAAAATTAGAAAAACAATGGGGCTAAGCATGAGGGAGAAAGGAGTCAAGAAAAAAAATCCCTCTAGTGGAAATCTACCCTTAAGCCTCAGTGACCTCTCTGGAAACAGTAGGTTCAAACATAGAGGATCCAGCAGAGATCATACAGGTGTAGCAACACTACCAGGGCATGATGGATGGCATGGGAAGGTGATGCGAGGAACAATGACACTCTCGGCAGGAAGAGGATGTGTTGGGAGGAGAAGAGATGAGAATGGTGGAGTTATCACATTCCCCCAGAGGCTGAATGTGGCCCACGCTACCGCTATGAAGAAACCTCCAAGAATGGGAAGGTGATGCCAGGAACAATGACACTCTCGGCAGGAAGAGGATGTGTTGGGAGGAGAAGAGATGAGAATGGTGGAGTTATCACATTCCCCCAGAGGCTGTATGTGGCCCACGCTACCGCTATGAAGAAACCTCCAAGAATGGGAAGGTGATGCGAGGAACAATGACACTCTCGGCAGGAAGAGGATGTGTTGGGAGGAGAAGAGATGAGAATGGTGGAGTTATCACATTCCCCCAGAGGCTGAATGTGGCCCACGATACCATACCGCTATGAAGAAACCTCCAAGAATGGCAAACATTATGCCAAGCACAGTGCCACACCCGGCAGGAAGAGGATGTGTTGGGAGGGAAAAATCGGCCTAATAAGTGATGTCTCGGTACCAAGTACCTTATATTTTTATAAATTATTGGTATCAGCAATATTTAGACATGATTTCTTCTTTTTGAGTGAGATATACCAACAATTCCTACACTTACCCCTCCTATTCAACATCTGACAGACATTAATACAGCACAGAGCGAGCCAAGCGTATTGACAGCTGAGACATGACTTATTAGGACCACCATACACAGAGGCGCTGGACCCCACCAATCAGAGAGGAATATAGATGGTGCAGGGTATAGGAACCGGCACAGAAGATGAAGCAGGTATCCTTCATTAATCCTGGCTCGCTATCAATTGTCAAGAATAAAGTTGTTGGCTAAAGGGGCACAACGTCTTATAATCGCTGGCTGAAGGGGCGTAAGTGGGGATGAAGCTGAGGGTAGAGAGGCCACAAGACAATCACTGGAGCTGACTATAGCGCCCCCAAAGAAAGCCAAAGTGTTGCCAGACACCGCCAAGTCCACTCGTGAGTGGGGGGGGGGGGGACAGCTTCTCCATGTGGACATTTCACACATGATCTGTTCTACCTGGTGTGGAGGATCATGGGCACAGCTTGGAAGTCAGAGGGGATATTCGTGTAATGCCTTGTCATTATATTATAGACGTATAAGTCAGAGGGGATATTCGTGTAATGCCTTGTCATTATATTATAGACGTATAAGTCAGAGGGGATATTCGTGTAATGCCTTGTCATTATAGTATAGACGTATTTAAAAAAAAGGAAAGAAAACAAAATAGGAAAAGTGTGGATTGGGCCTGAGTCAGTAGATTGACAGGTAGATAGTACTTTCCTCAGAAGTTGTAACTAGTTCTTCAGTAGAACGGTTCAAGAAGAGAGTGGATAGTGTCTTCTATGAATGTACCGCAAGGTCTTTGAGATACTAACCAGTCCTTGTATGTCCCTCCCTCTCCCTCCCTCTATGAATATGCAATAGAAACAATCCAAAACTCGTGTGTTAATCGGCCAATATTGCCTCTGATACATATTCATCAGCCAATATGAATACTTAATGGTTGGAGCGATCATTGAGTCTCTCTCTCTTACCCCCTTCTCTTAGCCGTACAGTCGGACAAATAAGTCGTGGCTCCGCTGTCATTACGTTTTGCTCTTTTTGTGCTGTATTAATGTCTGTCAGATGTTGAATAGGGTATGTAAGTGTAAGAACAGGTTTGTATATCTCACTCGAAACGATTAAATGAAACTTAGATAGTGCTGATAACAATTATTGATCGAAATATATTTGTTGCCACGACATTACTTATTTGGCCGACTGTACATGGAGACTTACATGGATAGATTTACATACATACATACATACATACATACATACATACACATTTACACATACACAAACACATTAAATTCTCAATCATACATATTCGAAGCTATCTCCAGCTGAAATTAATCTTTCTTCCACTCAACAAGTAAAGATCTTACAATAATCAGTGTTCTTCAGAGCTTTGTCAGTGTATACCTCATTCCTTTCAGCACACTTCCATCCCTAGCTATCCAACTCTTTAACCCGAGAGTGGACCGAATTTCCCAGTCTTTCCTCCGGTTCCATGTCAGTTGAACCAGTGCCACTTCAACCAGTGCCACTTTAACCAGTGCTAACTCAACCAGTGGCCACTTCAACCAGTGACCATTTCAACCAGTGACCAGTTTAACCAGTAACCTAACCTAACCTAACCTAACCTAACCTACTGGTTAAAATGGTCACTGGTTGAAATGGTCACTGGTTGAAGTGGTCACTGGTTGAGTTAGCACTGGTTAAAGTGGCACTGGTTGAAGTGGCACTGGTTCAACTGACCTGTCACCCTTTCCTCCACTTATTTAACACGTAAATTCTGGAACTCTCTCTCCCTTACCCACTCTAAACCACTGTTTGGACACTTGATCCTCAGTGTTTTGGAGGACAAGCAACCTAGAAGGGTCACTAGACCTGTTGTTGCTTGATTTCCTTTGTACTCCTCCTTTGTACTCCCTCAATCTACATTTCCCAAATCCTATGACTTAAACTTATTCAAGCTCCATGGCTCCATTTTGAATATAACGCACCACACCGCGACTGTATATATATATATATATATATATATATATATATCAAAAAAATACACGTACACATATGCAGGCGATTACACCCACACACACACACACACCCACACACACCCACTCAAACACTCAATTGATCTCTCACTCTATTTCTTGACCTTCCTCTCTCTCTCTCTCTCTCTCTCTCTCTCTCTCTCTCTCTCTCTCTCTCTCTCTCTCTCTCTCTCTCTCTCTCTCTCTCTCTCTCTCTCTCTCTCTCTCTCTCTCTCTCTCTCTCTCTCTCTCCCTTCTACTTTGCTGTCCTATTGTTCCACTATAAACTGTCCCTGTCTAGTAGTATTAAGGCCGGACCCTCTAGTTGGGACCACAAGGTCTGTTTGGTCTGAGTATTTGTGTTACTCTGTGTAACTCTCTCTCAGTAATGTCTTTAATTCTATTAATTTTATTTCAACGTTTTTCTTGTGAATTGTTATAATTAGAAGTTTATGAGAGAGAGAGAGAGAGAGAGAGAGAGAGAGAGAGAGAGAGAGAGAGAGATATGAAGTAATATATAGGCATAGGAAAGGCAGCGAAGGAGTGAGATCGAGTGTGTGTGTGTGTGTGAGAGAGACAGACAGAGAGAGAGAGAGAGAGCATGTGCGAGAGAGAGAGAGAGTGATATGACGTAATTATTGGCATAGGAAAGGCAGCGAAAGGCAGCGAAGGAGTGAGATCGAGTGTGTGTGTGTGTGTGAGAGAGAGACAGACAGAGAGAGAGAGAGAGGAGAGTATGTGCGAGAGAGAGAGAGAGAGAGAGATATGAAGTAATTTATTGGCATAGGAAAGGCAGCGAAGGAGTGAGATCGAGTGTGTGTGTGTGTGTGAGAGAGGAGAGCATGTGCGAGAGAGAGAGAGAGATATGAAGTAATATATAGGCATAGGAAAGGCAGCGAAGGAGTGAGATCGAGTGTGTGTATGTGTGTGTGAGAGAGACAGAGAGAGAGAGAGAGAGGAGTATGTGCGAGAGAGAGAGAGAGAGGGATATGAAGTAATTTATTGGCATAGGAAAGGCAGCGAAGGAGTGAGATCGAGTGTGTGTGTGTGTATGTATGTGTGTGAGAGAGAGAGAGGAGAGCATGTGCGAGAGAGAGAGAGAGAGTAATGACGAGGTTGTTAATGGGGTTTTAATACCGATCTGATTGGTGATAATATCGTCTGCACACCCTCACTCACATTCTCTCTCTCTCTCTCTGCTTTGCTATCCTTACCTTCCACTTTGTAGCAAATGTTATGTTATCATTAAGTATGGACTGCCTACTAGGGACTGCAAGGTCTGTGCAGCCTGTGAATCTACGTAAATATAATTCTCTCTCTCTCTCTCTCTTGCGCGCGCACACACACACACACACACACACACACACACACACACACACACTACTCTTCCTCCTCCTCCTCCTCGTGGTGTAACGGATAGCGCGTCTGGCTCACAACCGGAAGGTCCCGAGTTCGAGACCCGGGCGGGGAAGAGACATTTGGGCAAGTCTCCTAACGGTGTAGCCTCTGTTCACCTAGCAGTATAAATAGGTACCTGGTGTAAGTGGACGAAATAGTGACGTCCCATCTGGGGTTGGTGATGGTTACAAGGTGAGATGGGTATCGTACTGGTCAACCTAAGCTACTGGTCAACCTAAGCCTTCGGGTGAGACTGGTACCGTACAGATCAACCCAAAAAATGTACCGGCCAAAGACCGGTTCATCTAAAACTACAGGCTCGCTATCGCTCGCCTGGACAAAATCGACACCTAAATGACACGAAAAGTCTTAATATTGGCAAAGAAATTACCTTTCGTGCCATTTAGGTTTCGATGTTTTCCTGGCGAGCGATAGCGAGCCTGACATTTTAAGAGGAACCGGCCTTCGGCCGGGACATTTTTCTATCGAAAAATGTACAAATTTATCTTGAAAGGGGGGTCTAGGGTTTTTTGTTTTCAGCTTGATGGAGGTCTAGTGAGGAAACTCAACACACTTTATATCCATCACAAACCTGCTTTATTATTGGATTTCTGTTTAATAGTGATATGTTTACGGCTCCAACTTCTGTATAACCTTTCTATTCATACACAAAAATAGCTATATTAATATTGTGTAATTCCGTTTAACCCTCTCTGTACCGGCGGACCTTTTTGTTTTCTTCATTTTCAGTTAGCAACATTTAGACGTGTTTATGAAGCTTAGGAAGGTTTTTATGAAGCTTAGGAAGGTTTTTATGAAGCTTAGGAAGGTTTTTATGAAGCTTAGGAAGGTTTTAATGAAGCTTAGGAAGGTTTTTATGAAGCTTAGGAAGGTTTTTATGTAGCTTAGGAAGGTTGTACGGTAGCCAAAGGAATTAAGGAGAGGTTTTTATGAAGCTTAGGAAGGTTGTACGGTTGCCAAAGGAATTAAGGAGAGGTTTTTATGAAGCTTAGGAAGGATG
This sequence comes from Paralithodes platypus, assembly GCA_032716605.1. Taxonomy (NCBI): domain Eukaryota; kingdom Metazoa; phylum Arthropoda; class Malacostraca; order Decapoda; family Lithodidae; genus Paralithodes; species Paralithodes platypus. The sequence continues at coordinate 12,620,365 of CM064558.1, forward strand.
TACGGTTGCCAAAGGAATTAAGGAGAGGTTTTTATGAAGCTTAGGAAGGTTGTATTATACGGTAGCCAAAGGAATTAAGGAGAGGTTTTTATGAAGCTTAGGAAGGATGTACGGTTGCCAAAGGAATTAAGGAGAGGTTTTTATGAAGCTTAGGAAGGTTGTACGGTTGCCAAAGGAATTAAGGAGAGGTTTGTATGTAGCTTAGGAAGGATGTACGGTAGCCAAAGGAATTAACGAGAGGTTTTTATGAAGCTTAGGAAGGATGTACGGTAGCCAAAGGAATTAAGGAGAGGTTTTTATGAAGCTTAGGAAGGTTGTACGGTTGCCAAAGGAATTAAGGAGAGGTTTTTATGTAGCTTAGGAAGGATGTACGGTTGCCAAAGGAATTAAGGAGAGGTTTTTATGAAGCTTAGGAAGGATGTACGGTTGCCAAAGGAATTAAGGAGAGGTTTTTATGAAGCTTAGGAAGGTTGTATTATACGGTAGCCAAAGGAATTAAGGAGAGGTTTTTATGAAGCTTAGGAAGGTTGTAGTATACGGTAGCCAAAGGAATTAACGGGAGGTTTTTATGAAGCTTAGGAAGGAATTAAAGGGAGGTTTTTAGTTAGTTCGCTAGACCTCCATCAAGCTTAACATTACAGCCCCTAGACCCCCTTTCATGATAAATTTGTAAATTTTTCGGTAGAAAAATTTCCTGGCCGAAGGCCGGTTCCCTTTAAATTGCAGGCTCGCTGTCGCTCGCCAGGAAAAGAGCGACACCTTAATGGAACGAAAAGTCTTAAAATTGACAGAAATGGAGCAAAAGTTCTTAAAATCGCCAAACTAATGGGGCGAACGTCTTAAAATATCAAAACCAATGGGGCTAACCATGAGGGAGAAAGGGGTCAAGAAAAAAAATCCCTCAAGTGTAAATCTTCCCTTAATTGAGATACCGGTAAGCTGTAGCCTCTTCATTGTTAGACGTCCTTCCTAAGCTGCATAAAATCGTCTAATAGTCGCCAGAAGAGGATTATAAAGAAGTCACCCTGGTACGGAAAGGGTTAATGTTTACGGCTCCAACTTCCTTGTGGTCAGTATAGTGAGTGACAATTTATATACATCAGATTAAAGGGCTATAAGGTATCTCTCTCTCTCTCTCTCTCTCTCATGGTCTCTCTCGCTCTCTCTCTCTCTCTCATGGTCTGTCTCTCTCTCTCTCTCTTTCTCTCGCTCTCTTTCTCTCTCTCTCTCTTTCTCTCTCTCTCTCGCTCTCTCTCTCTCTCTCTTTCTCTCTCTCTCTCTTTCTCTCTCTCTCTCTTTCTCTCTCTCTCTTTCTCTCTCTTTCTCTCTCTCTCTCTTTCTCTCTCGCTCTCTCTCTCTCTCTTTCTCTCTCTCTCTCTCTCTCTCTCTCTCTCTCTCTCCCTTTCTTTTTAAGGGCGGCACCTGTCAGTCTTTGGTCTCATTCTTAATAGCGCCCCCCCACCCCCATTTCTCTCCCCTCCCTCCCTCCCTCCCCCCCCCCCGTCTCCCCCCACCCTCTCTCTCTCTCTCCGCATTTTCATCCCCCCCCCCCTCCCTTCCAATGACATACGGACGAGTTCATTATTCATTTTCACGGAACTTCGCCCCTAAAGAATGTTGGTGGGGGGGGGGGGGAGGGGGGGGGTTACGGTCCCCCACCCTCCTCCCCCCTCGCTCTCACACTCACGCTAAATGGAGTCGGGAAGTGAGTGAGGGGCGGCCGAGAGAGAGAGTACAAAGGAGAACAAAGGAGTACAAAGGAAATCAAGCAACAACAGATCTAGTGACCCTTCTAGGTTGCTTGTCCTCCATAACACTGAGGATCAAGTGTCCAAACAGTGGTTTAGAGTGGGTAAGGGAACATTGGAAAGGGAATTACTGCCCTGGAACTAATGTCCGTGACAGGATTAGGAAGTTAGTAGGGGACAGATGGGTTAGTAACTGAGGGGGGGATAAAATAAAGTTATTCATTTACAAACGCAGTCAGTCGCGGGTTTGATGCGAGATATTTGTCTAGGCGGAGTTTAAATGAATCAGTGAGAGAGAGAGAGAGTGAGAGTGAGTGAGTGCGTTACAATGAATACTTAGTATTGGGAAGACCTTGTGGTTTATTCAAGGGATAATCCCTTAACAATATATATATATATATATATATATATATATATATATATATATATATATGTGTGTGTGTGTGTGTGGTGTCCTGGGTCCGAATCTTCTGTGGATCATATA
>CM064558.1:12622696-12657696 GCA_032716605.1 Paralithodes platypus
GTTGTTGTTGTTGTTCCCCAGGCTGTCTGGCCGAACAGCCCCAAGGTCTCGAGCAAGGCCTAGGCCATAAACGAGCGCCCCCACAAAATCCTCCCTGCTTACCACTAACAAAGCCCAGGTGACCGAAGCCACTCCAAGGCAGGGAGCTGAGGAGGGTGCGGAAACGCCCGGGAAACCAAAACCCCACCCAAGGCCCTGTGCCCCTCAGCAATTATGAAGGGAAAGTTGAGGGGCAAAGGTAATCGAGTGGTAAGCTTATGGAGTAGAGTACCTATGCCTTTTTTTTTTTTTTTTTTTTTTTTTTTTTTTTTTTTTTTTTATACCCTGTTCTAAGTAAGTGGGTCAAAATTCCTGATCATTAACCTCTGTGTCTCCCAAGCAACTCAAGTAATTGGACTCAAGGGGAGGCAGACCGTTTTTCTGGACCCCCTTCTCGCTAATGTTTAGCCCCACTAGTTTTGAAATTATAAGACGTTCGGCCCATTAGTTTGGCGATTTTAACACCTTTCGCCCCATTTCGTTGTTAATTTTAAGATCTGTCGTGCCATTTAGGTGTCGATTATTTCCTGGCGAGCGATAGCGAGCCTACAATTTTAAGAGGAACTGGTCTTCGGCTGGGAAATTTTTCTACCGAAAAATGTACAAATTTATCTTGAAAGGGGGGTCTAGGGGGTGTTTTTCTACGCTTGATGGAGGTCTAGGGAGGAAACTAAAAAAAATATTATATTATTTTTTTCTATGTGATTGAGGGAGGCTAAAGGCAGAACTGCCTATAGCGAGTGCCTCCCCTAGAGTTGAAAGAGTGACAGGGCCAAAATCAAGGGACGTTCGAGCCAAAATGCCTGGACACACGGAGTTTGAAGCAATTTAAGTCATAGGAAGAGGGAAAGACTGATTCTGGGAGAGTTCCAGAGCTCAGCTGTTGAGTAGAAGAAAGTTTGAGTGTATCGTGTCACTCTCGGGCTAGAGAGTTGCACAGAGGAGAGGTGTGATTGTGTTGCAAGATGGGTACCACGTGCCCTACGTAAAGGAGGTGGTATACACTGGGAAAGCTCTGAGGAACACTGATTACTATAGTAGCGATAGAATAGCGAGAGAGATGCAACATGCGGCGGAGAGAGAGAGATTGCAGAGAGTTGGTGAGTGGACGGGAGTTAATGATACGAAAGGCCTTCCTTTCAACTTTGTCTAGGAGAGCGGTGTGAGAGGAACCTCCCCACACATGTGAACAATACTCAATACAAGGGCGCACTATGCCCCTGTACAGAGCAAGAAGCTGTGCAGGGGGAAAGAACCCCCTAAGGCGGTTGAGCACATGAATTAATAGACCAAACAAGCAGTCAGCCTCCCCTTAACATTTCTACCATTTGGGAAGAGTCAGCTATATAGAATAAGTGTTAAAATGTACAGCCCATTTTCAACAACCCTTTTTGAGTTAAAAAAGTTAGGGTTGACCATTTATCAACAATACGCGTTTCTGTTCTGTTTTCTGGCTACTATTAAACGATTTTATTCTGATTCGTAACGGGTATATGGAAGTCAGAGGGTTGGTAGAGATAGTATTTACCCTTTTAATACCCACAGATCCTTCCTAAGCTGCATAAAATCGTGTAAAGATAGCCAAAATAAACTGCTAAAACGCGTCAGAGCTTGAAGGGGTTAATACCACCACTCTTTACTGTGCCAACTGTACATTTTGCACATAGCCCCGTAAGGATGCAAGGATCTGTTGTTGCTTGTACTCCTTTGTATGTACAGTTGCGCTAATAAGTGATGTCTCGGCACCAAGTATGTTTTGATCAATAATTGGTATCAGCAATATCTAAGCTTCATTTCTTCATATCCAGTGAAATATACAAACATGTTCCTACACTTACCCACCCTATTCAACATCTGACAGACATTAATACAGCACAGAGCAAGCCAAACGTAATGACAGCTGGGACATGACTTATTAGCGCGACTGTATCCACCCTATTCAACATCTGACAGACATGAATACAGCACAGAGCAAGCCAAACGTAATGACAGCTGGGACATGACTTATTAGCGCCACTGTATCCACCCTATTAACACCTGGCAGACATTAATACAGCACAGAGCAAGCCAAACGTAATGACAGCTGGGACATGACTTATTAGCGCCACCGTATCCACCCTATTCAACATCTGACAGACATTAGTACAGCACAGAGCGAGCCAAACGTAATGACAGCTGGGACATGACTTATTACGCGACTGTATCCACCCTATTCAACATCTGACAGACATTAATACAGCACAGAGCAAGCCAAACGTAATGACAGCTGGGACATGACTTATTAGCACCACCGTATCCACCCTATCAACATCTGACAGACATTAATACAGCACAGAGCGAGCCAAACGTAATGACAGCTGGAACATGACTTATTAGCGCCACCGTATCCACCCTATTCAACATCTGACAGACATTAATACAGCACAGAGCGAGCCAAACGTAATGACAGCTGTGACATGACTTATTAGCGCGACTGTACTAACTGTTTTCTGTTTCTCCCTCACAGACACATTCTTCTGGATCGGTAACGGGATCCAGCCTGATCCACGAGGCAAACTGATCCGCTACCCGCTGGCCGCCCCTGATGAGTGAGTTCAAATAATGTTCTGGTTTCATTATTATTCTGTATATTAAAGGGGGTGACCTGCTTTTTGTTATTTCTGTCCTCTCTCTCTCTCTCTCTCTTTAAGGGGGGTGACCTTCTTTTTGTTATTTCTGTCCTTTTCTCTCTTTCTCTGGCTTGTATTCATTCGGCCCCATTCAGCCAACTATTTTAAGACGTTTATCCCCATCTAGGTGTCGATTTCTTCCTGGCGAGCGATAGCGAGCCAGCATTATATGATGAAATCCGGCTTCGCCGGAGACATTTTTCTATCGAAAAATGTACAAATTTAGCCTGCTGTCAAACAAAAATAAAAAATATTCTGGCTCGCTACCGCTCACCAGTAAAAAATTGACACCTGGATGGGGATAAACGTCTTAAAACAGTCGGCTGAATGGGGCCAAATGGATACAAGCCAGAGAAAGATAGAAAATGACCGAACAAAAACAGGTCACCTCCCTTCATATAATTCATTTATTTTTCTCTCAACATGAAACACCTTTCAACGAAATTATTGAAAAAAATGTATTTCTTCTGGGATTCGAACCTGGATTACCATATACCATTTGTATACACTCTATCCATTATACCATCAAGACAGTTAAAGGTTAAGGGGAGATATGGCGCTTTTCTAGACCACCGCCTCCCTCATCTTTAGCCCCTTTATTTTGTCGATTTTATGAACTTTCGCCCCATTTCTGTCAATTTTAAGACCTTTCCTTGAGAGAGGGTCAAGGGGGTGAAATTTTAAGATTGCTGGAGGAGTAGGAAACAAACTAAAAACCTCCCCTTAAGGATAACATATTCACTCTCATAGCCATACACATCAAGGTACCCTCTACGAATATTCCTAGTTTCTCAAATCACTTCTAAAAGTCGGGCCTTTTTGATATCAAAGGAAAGGACCAAAACGCAAAGATTGGCTGGAATAGTGTTGCGACTGTTTGTAATGGTTTCGTTTCTCATTTCTTCAGTTTCGTCCATGTATTCAATACCACATATTATAAACAGTCCGTATTTCATTCTATGTGTCTTATGCACTCATTTTTCAATCAATTTAACCCTCTCCGACATATGACGCGATTTTGAGCCTATTGGGGATACTTTAAAACCTTTGTTACCATCAGGGGTGTTTAGAAACCTTTAGTTTAGTTACTTCAACCTCTGCAGTTGTCTTTGAGTTAGCTGTGTTGAGCATATTGGGGATACTTTAAAGCCTTTGTTACCATCAGGGGTATTTAGAAACCTTTAGTTTAGTTACTTCAACCTCTGCAGTTGTCTTTGAGTTAGCTGTGTTGAGCCTATTGGGGATACTTTAAAGCCTTTGTTACCATCAGGGGTATTTAGAAACCTTTAGTTTAGTTACTTCAACCTCTGCAGTTGTCTTTGAGTTAGCTGTGTTGAGCCTATTGGGGATACTTTAAAGCCTTTGTTACCATCAGGGGTATTTAGAAACCTTTAGTTTAGTTACTTCAACCTCTGCAGTTGTCTTTGAGTTAGCTGTGTTGAGCCTATTAGGGATACTTTAAAGCCTTTGTTACCATCAGGGGTATTTATAAACCTTTAGTTTAGTTACTTCAACCTCTGCAGTTGTCTTTGAGTTAGCTGTTGAGCCTATTGGGGATACTTTAAAGCCTTTGTTACCATCAGGGGTATTTATAAACCTTTAGTTTAGTTATTTCAACCTCTGCAGTTGTCTTTGAGTTAGCTGTGGGCAGAAAACTAATTTTGGAGAGGTAATTATAAGAGTGAGAGAACTCTATTTCTTATTGCTAATCTGGCAACCTCTGCGTCATAAATGCGTGAAAGGGTTAATGTAAAACTCGATATAACTTACGATCAAAGTCGGTGTTAACTTATAGTAAGGTTCCCCGCCTCTGTCTGTGTGTGTGATGCCAGCCTCTCTCTCTCTCCTTTACAAAACTCCAACTAAAGATTAGGTTTAATAGATAGTTTTACCATCAACTCATGTGCATCGAATGCGACGGGAGATACTCGAGGTGGATGGAAAGACGTTGTTTAGTGCACTACAGTCATGACAGATTGTGAAAAATACTATATTATTGTCTTGAACTGCTCTACTGAGGAAATGTTAACAACATCTGAGGGAAGTTTGTTCCAGGTAAAGCAGATCTTATATGTGAACAAGTGTTTACAAATACTAGTGCTGAACTGTTTTCAATTCTAACTTCCAGCCATATTTGCGTGTTATATTGAGGCAGAACATGTTGCTATAATCCACATTGTCAAACCCATTAAGTATTTTAAAAACTTCAATTAGCTAACCTCGTAGTCTGCGTGTTCAGAGAGAGAGAGAGAGAGAGAGAGAGAGGCAGAAGACCACTTGAGCCGAGATCCGTTGTGTGTATAGAGACTCATTTCTGGAATACAATTACATATTGCATTAATACATTGCTAATAAATGTTATGTTGGCCATTGTAAGCGTTTGCAATGATGGTTTAGCTATGATTTACAATACATGAGAACAAACGTGCCTAATCACTAACTGGCAGCAAGAGGAGGAAGGTGGGGGAGTTGGGGATAGTTTGGGGGAGAAATGTGGGGTAGAATTGGACCCGACTCCCCCCTTCCACCTGCCCAGGGTGGAGGAGGGGCACGAAGGACCCAACCCTGAGCAACATTTAGTATGCGTGAGTGTACTTATGCAGGTGTGTTTACGCATACATATGCCCTGTATACACCTGCATATCCGTATACAGGTAAGAGGTGGGGGGCGTGTGTGTGTGTGTGTGTGTACGGATTAAAGCTGTCCTAGCGAATAGCCACAACCGCGGACATTTTGCCTCACCAACATAAGAGGATGTAGGGGGAGGGGGGATGAGAGGAGGTGGGGGAAAGGGAGGGAGGTGGGTATAAGAGGATGTGGGGGTTGGAGGGGGGATGAGAGGAGTGGGGGATAAGAGATGTAGGGGTTGGAGGGGGGATGAGAGGAGGTGGGGGATAAGAGGATGTGGGGGTTGGAGGGGGATGAGAGGAGGTGGGGGGAAGGGAGGGAGGTGGGGGATAAGAGGATGTGGGGGTTGGAGGGGGGACGAGAGGAGGTGGGGGAAGGGAGGGAGGTGGGGGATAAGAGGATGTAGGGGAAGGGGGATGAGAGGAGATGGGGGGAAGGAAGGGAGGTGGGGTATAAGAGGATGTGGGGGTTGGAGGGGGGATGAGAGGAGGTGGGGGAAAGGGAGGTGGGGGATAAGAGGATGTGGGGTTGGAGGGGGGATGAGAGGAGGTGGGTTGGAGGGGGATGAGAGGAGGTGGGGGAAGGGAGGGAGGTGGGATAAGAGGATGTGGGGGTTGGCGGAAGGAAGGTGGGGTATAAGAGGATGTGGGGTTGGAGGGGGGATGAGAGGAGGTGGGGGTTGGAGGGGGGAGTGAGGTAGGGGGAGGGGGAAGGGAGTGGGGGATAAGAGGAGGGGGGGGGAGGGGAGGATAGGAGGATGTGGGGGGAGGGGAGGGGGGAGAGGATGTTGGGGGGGTTGTGGGGAGAGAGGGGGGTTGGGGGGGGGAGTCTATGAAACAAGAGAGAGTACACTGTTAACATTGAGTTATAAACCGTGCCCAGTCAGAAACTACACCTGGATAGGGCCCGGACATTGGGAGCGTATTGCTTCTGGACGACAGGCCACTTTAAACTATCACAAGACCGTACACACGTTTCGAACTAAGAGATGTTTCACCCAGTCTGCCATGTAAGATTATGGTAGGCTACTGTTTTTAGGCTACGATACGATGCATACAACAGAAATACCATTGTTTGTTATTCCTCCCTGTACAGTATCTACATTAAACTCGGATACCTATTAAGGGGAGGTATTTAGTTGATTCCCTAGACTTCCATCAAGCTTAAAATTACACCCCCTTGACCCCCTTTCAAGATAAATTTGTACATTTTTCGGTAGAAAAATCTCCCGGCTCAAAGCCGGTTCCTCTTATATTACAGGCTCGCTATCGCTCGCCAGGATAAAATCGACACCTACATGGCACGAAAGGTCTTAAAATTGTCAGAAATGGGTCGCAAGTTCTTAAAATCGTCAAAATAATGAAGCAAACGTCTTAAAATTAGAAAAACAATGAGGCTAAACATGAGGGAGAAAGGAGTCAACAAAAAAATCTCTCATGTGGAGATCTCCCCTTAAAGAATTAAGAATGTAAAGAAACACTACCAGACTTCAGTGAATGGACAGGCTTTCGTTATGTGTGTGTGTGTGTGTGTGTGTTACTCAGTTACTTGTTCGTCAAGGGGAATCCACGCAATGCGAGCTAAGCTCATTATTATCGCGCCTCCTTAACTGGGAATGTATTGCGTGAAATGCATGTTAAGTGTTTTATGTACTGTTGGAATGGCTGTGGATGTGTGTGTAGTCTGTATTTTTAGCCAATTGGCGACATCGGAAACGAAGGCTTAGGGTGGATCTGTATTGTACCATTCTCACTATAGACGGTACCGTCTCGCCCGAAGGCTTAGGTAGCCATCAGCTTAGGTGAACCATATGATACCCATCTCGCCTTGTACCATTTTTGCCAACCCCAGATGGGACGTCACAACGTCGTCCACTTATTCCAGGTACCTATTTACAGCTAGGTGAACTGAGGCTAACACATGAAAGGAGACAAGCCCAATTTTGTCTCCGCCCGGCCGGGGATTGAACCCCCGACCCCTCGTGTGTGAGACGAGAGCTCTACCTACTAGGCTACGAGATAATTCATCCATTTGTTATCATGCTATTAAGGGGAGATTTCCACTTGAGGGATTTTTTTCTTGACCCCTTTCTCTCTCATGTTTAGCCCCATTGCTTTTGATATTATAAAACGTTTGCCCCATTAGTTTAGCGATTTTAAGAACTTTCACCCCATATTAAGACCTTTCGTGCCATTTAGGTGTCGATTTTTTCCTGGCGAGCGATAGCGAGCCTGTAATTTAAGAGGAACCGGCCTTCGGCCGGTACATTTTTCGGCAAATTTATCTTGAAAGGGACTCAAGGCGGTGTAATTTCAAGCTTGATGGAAGTCTAGGGAACACACTAAAAACCTCCCGATTAAGGGGGATGTAGCCTAGTTACTTTTTCTCGACCCCCTTCTCCCTCTTGCTTAGCATATTAGTTTTGTGATTTTAAGACGTTCGTTCTGTTAGTTTGGCGATTTTGATGACTTTACACCCCATTTCGTGGTCATTATTTAAACCATTTTTGTTCGGTGTCGATTTTTTCCTGGCAAGCGATAGCGAGCCTGTAATTTTAAGACTACCAGATTCGTATTATCTCGCAAATTCTCTGTACTTATGTCACCCATTTAAGGGAAGGTTTTTAGTTTGTTCCCTAGACCTCCATCAAGCTTAAAATTACACCCCCTTGAGTCCCTTTCAAGATAAATGTAAACAAAAATTATCCGGCCGAAGACCAGTTCCTCTTAAGGGGGGTGACCTGCTTTTGGTTATTTCTGTCCATTTCTCTCTTTCTCTGACTTGTATCCATTCGGCCCCATTCAGCAAACTATTTTAAGACGTTTATCCCCATCTACTGTACGTGTCGATTTTTTCCAGCATTATATGAAGAAATCCGGCTTCGCCGGAGATATTTTTCTATCGAAAAATGTACAAATTTAGCCTGCTGTCAAACAAAAATAAAAAATATGCTGGCTCGCTACCGCTCACCAGTAAAAAATTGACACCTGGATGGGGATAAACGTCTTAAAACAGTAGGCTGAATGGGGCCAAATGGATACAAGCCAGAGAAAGATAGAAAAGTACAGAACAAAAACAGGTCACCCCCCCTTAAATTACAGGCTCGCTATCGCTCGCCAGGAAAGAATCAACACCAAAATGGCACAAAAGGTCCTAAAATGTACACAGAAATGAGGCAAAACTTCTAAAAAATCGCCAAATTAATGGGGGCGAACGTCTTACAATCTAATGGGGTTAAACATGAGGGAGAAGGTGGTTCAGAACCCTCTCGTTTAGTCTATTGTGGTTAGTACTTGTTTTTTTATTATTTGTCTGTTGTTGTTTGCTTTTCTTTCCTTTCTACATGTACAGTATATATCTGTACATATATGATCTACGTACTTACATACTCATACGCACACATATATTTCACGGTCACGGTGGCCGAGCGCTCCCTCTGGTGTCGGGGGTTCGATCCCAGGCGCCGTCAGGGGAAGTTCTCTCAAAAACTTTCCCTGGCCGTGAAGACAAGGTCTGGACGGACCGTTTCTGGGGGCCCACAAAGTCTCCTGCCCACGTCCTATCCCCTCGGGGGTATGTAGGCGCTCTCGTTAGCAGCCAGGATCGGTCTGTTGATCCCTTAGGATAAGATCTAGGTTAAGTCTGTGTATTTTCAGCCTCATTGGCTGCCGGCTTGAAATAAACCGATTATTATTATTATCGTTATTATTACATGGCGAGAGAGAGAGAGAGAGAAGAAATAGAGAAAGAGAAGAAATAGAAAGAGAGAAAGAGACACACACACACACACATCATTACATTATATATTGGTAAGCCTGTGTCTCCCCTGTTTCTCTCTCTCTCTCTCTCTCTAACAGGCTCCTTTGGGAATTTACCTCTCTCTCTCTCTCTCTCTCTCTCTCTCTGTGGAGAGAGGACCGAGAGAGTGTGTTGTGCTAGAAGTGCGGGGAATAGCGAAATCGGGAGGTGGACGGGGAGATAGGGAAGGTTAGCAGGCAGTGGCGAGGGCGGAAGGGGAGTCTGAATGAGGACGGGGAGGTAGGAAAGGTTAGCGGGCAGTGGCGAGGGCGGGAGGGGAGTCTGAATGAGGACGGAGAGGTAGGAAAGGTTAGCGGGCAGTGGCGAGGGCGGGAGGGGAGTCTGAATGAGGACGGGGAGGTAGGAAAGGTTAGCGGGCAGTGGCGAGGGCGGGAGGGGAGTCTGAATGAGGACGGAGAGGTAGGAAAGGTTAGCGGGCAGTGGCGAGGGCGGGAGGGGAGTCTGAATGAGGACGGGGAGGTAGGAAAGGTTAGCGGGCAGTAGCGAGGGCGGGAGGGGAGTCTGAATGAGGACGGGGAGGTAGGAAAGGTTAGCGGACAGTGGCGAGGGCGGGAGGGGAGTCTGAATGAGGACGGGGAGGTAGGAAAGGTTAGCGGGCAGTGGCGAGGGCGGGAGGGGAGTCTGAATGAGGACGGGGAGGTAGGAAAGGTTACCGGGCAGTGGCGAGGGCGGGAGGGGAGTCTGAATGAGGACGGGAAGGTTAGCGGACAGTGGCGAGGGCGGGAGGGGAGTCTGAATGAGGACGGGGAGGTAGGAAAGGTTAGCGGACAGTGGCGAGGGCGGGAGGGGAGTCTGAATGAGGACGGGGAGGTAGGAAAGGTTAGCGGGCAGTGGCGAGGGCGGGAGGGGAGTCTGAATGAGGACGGGGAGGTAGGAAAGGTTACCGGGCAGTGGCGAGGGCGGGAGGGGAGTCTGAATGAGGACGGGAAGGTTAGCGGACAGTGGCGAGGGCGGGAGGGGAGTCTGAATGAGGACGGGGAGGTAGGAAAGGTTAGCGGACAGTGGCGAGGGCGGGAGGGGAGTCTGAATGAGGACCGGGAGGTAGGAAAGGTTAGCGGGCAGTGGCGAGGGCGGGAGGGGAGTCTGAATGAGGACGGAGAGGTAGGAAAGGTTAGCGGGCAGTGGCGAGGGCGGGAGGGGAGTCTGAATGAGGATGGGGAGGTAGGAAAGGTTAGTGGACAGTGGCGAGGGCGGAAGGGTAGTCTGAATGAGGACGGGAAGGTAGGAAAGGTTAGCGGACAGTGGCGTGGGTGGGAGGGGAGTCTGAATGAGGACGGGGAGGTAGGAAAGGTTAGCGGGCAGTGGCGAGGGCGGGAGGGGAGTCTGAATGAGGACGGGGAGGTAGGAAAGGTTAGCGGACAGTGGCAAGGGCGGGAGGGGTCTGAATGAGGACGGGGAGGTAGGAAAGGTTAGCGGGCAGTGGGGAGGGCGGGAGGGGAGTCTGAATGAGGACGGGGAGGTAGGAAAGGTGTTATCACACAGGGTGATGTGATGCGACTAGTGCAGTAGCATGTTGGTGTAGTGCTGCTTGCTTGCATGCAATTCTCGCTTTCAGCTGCTGCCGCTGGCTAGCCCTTGTGGTGAAAAGGGGAGCCGAGTGCGTAAGTCTCCCTCTGCCAGTACATAGCCTCTCCATCACCAAGACTCCTATTGTGCCTCCCCGGGGCCACACAAGGTAACTGGGTGTCTTGCGACCCCAGGTTAAATCAATAGGGGATCTCGGGGCATGCGGTGGCCCCCACAGGTATGATGTGCATCCTTGTCATCTACCAACAACCGCACACACCCACTGCCTTGTGGTTTAGTCTAGTAAGACAAAGGCTAGGGGAGCACACCCTGAGAGAAAAGCAGACGTTGGGGTCACGTCCTGGCGGTTTCCGACAAACTGGAATCCCGGCAGTTCCCTGCAGTATTGAGCAGGAGCTGGTCGTCTTAGGTCACCCCCTTGCCATCAGCAACCCTGTTCAGTACCAAGATAGTGAAGTTGGAACTGCGCACCTCCCTCGGCACTCTAAACTCTTCTATGCGCAGGTTTTCTCTTCCAAGCCATCGGACTACGATGGACTACCATAAGCAAGTCTTTCTCTGCGTGTTTGTGTGTGTTTACATGTGTGTGAGAGAAAGGGATAGATAGATAGAGAGAGAGAGAACAATGTAATAGAAATATATGAGGAATTTAGTAAGTGAAAGAGGAAATGTAATACAGAGAGAGATAGATAGATACAGAAAGACAGATAAATAGATAGAGAGCGAGAGCGAGTAATACCCTCTCACCACACATCATTATTTCTATTGATAGACCTCTCTCTCTCTCTCTGCGTTTGTAAATGAATAACTTTAATTTATCCCCCCCTCAGTTACTAACCCATCTGTCCCCTACTAACTTCCTAATCCTGCCACGGACATTAGTTCCAGGGCAGTAATTCGCTTTCCAATGTTCCCTTACCCACTCTAAACCACTGTTTGGACACTTGATCCTCAGTGTTTTGGAGGACAAGCAACCTAGAAGGGTCACTGGATCTGTTGTTGCTTGATTTCCTTTGTACTCCTTTGTACTCTCTCTCTCTCTATATATATACAGTATATATATATATTACATCCTTTTCATTTACTAAATTCTTATATTTCTATTACTTCTCTCTCTCTCTCCCTCCCTCCCCTATCACATACACAAGGCCTTTATTTTTACACTGTCGACCACCCCCCCGCACCGCCCCCCCCCCCCCCCCCCCCCCGCCCCGTAATCGGCTCAGTAAAGATATCTCTGTTTTCCAAGGTATGGATGGTACTGGTATTGTTATTGGTGTACCGATACTACGCCCGGTACGCATATTATTTGGGTCTCCAAGGGGGGTCTAGGGGGGGTATTTATTTAAGGGGGGAGACCTGCTTTTTCTTATTTCTGTCCTTTTCTCTCTTTCTCTGGCTTGTATCCATTTGGCCCCATTCAGCCAACTATTTTAAGACGTTTATCCCCATCTAGGTGTCGATTTCTTCCTGGCGAGCGATAGCGAGCCAGCATTATATGAAGAAATCCGGCTTCGCCGGAGACATTTTTCTATCGAAAAATGTACAAATGTAGCCTGCTGTCAAACAAAAATAAAAAATATGCTGGCTCGCTACCGCTCACCAGTAAAAAATTGACACCTGGATGGGGATAAACGTCTTAAAACAGTAGGCTGAATGGGGCCAAATGGATACAAGCCAGAGAAAGATAGAAAAGGACAGAAATAACAAAAACAGGTCACCCCCCCCCCCCCCTTAAGGGCGGATGGTTCACTTTTTGGGCGATTTTTGCATGTATTCATTATTTGTCTAGTTTCCTCCCTAGACCTCCATCAAATTTAAAACAAAAACAATCCATTAGAGCCCCCTTCTAGATTAATTTGTACATCTTTCGGTAGAAAAATGTTCTTCCAACATTACAGGCTCACAATCGTTCGCCAGGGAAAAAATTGACACCTAAATAGCACGAAAGGTCTAAATATTGACGAAGAAATGGGACGAAAGGTCTTAAAAGCGACTAAGTAATGGGGCAAACACCTTAAGATCTGAAAACCAATGGGGCTAGACATGAGGGAGAAAATGGTCCAGAAAACCGGGCCATCCCTCCTTAAGGGGAGGTATTTAGTTTGTTCCCTAGACCTCCATCAAGCTTAAAATTACACCCCCTTGAGTCCCTTTCAAGATAAATTTGTTCATTTTTCGGTAGAAAAATTTCCCGGCCAATAGCCGGTGCCTCTTAAATTACAGGCTCGCTATCGCTCGCCAGGATAAAATCGACACCTAAATGGCACGAAAGGTCTTAATATGGGGTGAAAGTTCTTAAAATCGCTAAACTAATGGGGCGAAAGTTTTATAATATCAAAAGCAATGGGGCTAAACATGAGGGAGAAAGGGGTCAAGAAAAAAATCCCTCAAGTGGAGATCTCCCCTTAAGCTTGATGGTCTAGAGATCAAACTAGATACTTCACTTAGTTATTAAGGAGAGATAGGTTGCTTTTCGGGCAGGTCCCCCTTCTCCCTCATGTTTAGCCCCACTAGTTTTCAGAATTTAAGACGTTCGCCCCATTAGTTTGTCGATTTGAAGACCTTTCGCCTCATTTCTTCGTCAATATTTAGACCTTTCGTGCTATTTAGGTGTCGATTTTTGTCCTGGCGAACGATAGTGAGAACGATGGAAGAACCGGCCATGTTTAATGGTATCTGTTCTAGTGGTGGATCAAGTGTAGTGGTCTGGTAGAGAGAGAGAGAGAGTGTGTGTGTGTGTGTGAATTGAGTGTTAATGGTATCTGTTCTGGTGGTGGATCAAGTGTAATGGTCTGGTAGAGAGAGAGAGAGAGAGAGTGTGTGTGTGTGAATTGAGTGTTAATGGTATCTGTTCTGGTGGTGGATCAAGTATAATGGTCTGGTAGAGAGAGAGAGTGTGTGTGTGTGTGAATTGAGTGTTAATGGTATCTGTTCTAGTGGTGGATCAAGTATAATGGTCTGGTAGAGAGAGAGAGAGAGTGTGTGTGTGTGTGTATGTGAGTGTTAATGGTATCTGTTCTGGTGGTGGATCAAGTATAATGGTCTGGTAGAGAGAGAGAGAGAGTGTGTGTGTGTGAATTGAGTGTTAATGGTATCTGTTCTGGTGGTGGATCAACTATAGTGGTCTGGTAGAGAGAGAGAGAGAGAGTGTGTGTGTGTGTGTGTGTGTGTGAATTGAGTGTTAATGGTATCTGTTCTGGTGGTGGATCAACTATAGTGGTCCATTTATGTTGGGGGACAGAGAGAGAGAGAGACTAGGTATAGTTAGTATCCCAGAGACCTTGCGGTCCTTTACAGGAAGATTTTTGTATGTGCATGAAGGAAACAAATGCTAAACTGTCCACAACAAGTATCCCCCCCCCCCCCCCCCCCAAGGGTGCAAGAGTGTTAGAGAGCCAACATCAAGGTACGTTAGAGGTAATTTACGTGTATTGGAAAGAAGTGTGGTGTGTTTCCTAAGTGTAGTGAAATGAATAGGAGGAGGAGGTGTTTGTGAGAGTTAGCTGGATTACTCTCTGTGTAGGTGAGGCACAAATATTTGTATAGCTCGTACTCCTAATGTCGAGGGTTCGAATCCCAACCGGAGCTAAGCACACACACACACACCGCTTTCTCTCTCTCTCTCTCTGCAGTGTATATATATATATATATATATATATATATATATATATATATATATACAGTATATATATATATATATATATATATATATATATATGTATATATATATATATATATATAAGGTGAACAAAATGCAATCAGTACCATCGATACATTTCTTTATAATTAGATGTTAATATATTCACACCCACGATTACACACTCAACTACCCTCCCTCGCTCCCTCTCACCCTCACTAAAGGGATTGAACAGCTTTGCATGGATCTACTCACACTGGTTGAATGGTCGAAGCTTGGCAGAACATGTGGTGGGAAGCTTGTGCGTTTCTATCTTAACACCTTACGAGCGGCCTATGCGGTTTATTTATGTGTACCGCACAGCGGGGTGTTTTTAGCCAAAATAGGGCTGTTTACGTGATCATTTTCATGCCTAAATAAGACCCAGAACGTAAAACAAGTACCTATCCCTGAAAGGGCATAAACAGAGCTTTCGAATGACACCATAACGATCCTTGTATGATGGATAGTTTTCTTGCAATAACCGTGCAACGCGAGTGCAAAAAGCAGGTAATTCGGTACTTTCAGTACATAATTGAGTATGTAGCGAGTGAGAGAGGGAGGAGGGAGCTGAGATTTGTGTCAGTAGGTTCGCCGCGGTGGTCTGGAGCAGTCATACGCTCGCTAGTCTCCTGCCACCACTTGTCTCTCTCTCTCAGCCACATTACGTGCTGAAATTGCCACTCGAGTTATGTCGAGCGCCGCCACATAGTCCAGCTTTATTTAACTCGACTTATGTTGCTCGCCGCTAATTATGGGTTAAACAACCTAGAGCAGTTAGTCCAGCAACCCACCCGTATCCCGGATCGCTTCGGAGATCGGCTCAACATTCTTGCCTTATTTCTAACCTCTAACCCTTCTGCTTATATATACTGTAAATCATTTCCCTCCTTTGGGCTCCTCCGACCATAAACTAAATATCTCACCTGTCCTATGTCTCCAGTACGGCCACCCTATCCTCCCAACCGGCGGCACTTGTGGCACTTTGGCGCTGCCGACTGGAAGGCTCTTTGGCAGTACTTCTTTGATTTCCCATTGAATGACTTTTTCTTCCGTGGCCGGGGACCCTCGGAGAGTGAGTGCTGAACGCATTACCGAGGTAATCCTCTCCAGCGTGGAAGCGTACATTCCATTTGCTTTCTCTCAGTCTAATGCAAAAAAATCTTGGTTTACTCACGCTTGTTCTACTGCTGTCCGGAATCAAGCCAAATCTGTTTATCGACTTGCCAAACACTCTTTCAGCAATAATAAATGCACTGAACTATCCAACTCTAGCTCTTCCCAAGCTTTCTGGCATCTAGCCAAAAACCTCCCCAACAATTTTTCTTCCTCGTCTTTCCCTCCCCTTTTCTAGTCTGATGGCACAACCATCACTTCTTCCTCTGACAAAGCTGAACTCTTCGCTCAAACTGTTGCTAGAAACTCTACCTTGGATGATTCTGGTGCTATTCCTCCCTCTCCACCCCCTCTCTCCTACTTATGCCTAATATCCTAATCTCTTCTAAAGATGTACTTTCTACCCTCTCTGGGCTTAATACCAAGAAGGCATATGGTCTGGACGGTGTTCCTCCTGTTGTACTCAAAAACTGAGCTTCCGTGCTGACTCCCTGCCTAGGCAAACTCTTTCATCTCTGTCTCTCCTCTAACGTCTTCCCTTCTTGCTGGAAGTTTGCTCTCATTCAACCTGTCCCAAAGAAGGGTGACCGCTCTCAACCATCCAACTATCGTCCAATTGCTCTCAGCTCTTGTATCTCTAAAGTTTTTAAAATTATTCTTGCTTCCAAATTTCTTAAGCATTTCTCTTCTCATAATCTACTCTCATATCGCCAGTATGGCATCCTTAAAGGTCGCTCTACTGGTGATCTTCTTTCAAATCTTACTAACTCTTGGTCATACTCCTTTCGGGGCTTCGGTGAGACCTTTTCTATTGCACTAGACATATCGAAGGCCTTTGATAGAGTCTGGCACAAATCTTTAATTTCTAAACTACCCTCCTTCAGTTTCTATCCCTCCATCTGTGCCTTTGTCTCTAATTTCCTTTCTGGCCATTCCATAGCTGCGATTGTGGACGGCCATCGCTCACTTCCTCATCCTATCAACTCCGGTGTTCCTCAGGGCTCTGTCCTATCTCCCATTCTCTTTCTAATTTTCATAAATGATCTTCTCAACTGTACATCCAGTCCCATCCATTCATACACGGACGACTCTACCTTACACTACTCAATTAGTTTTCCTGAACGCCCCAGCCAGCAATCCCTCAAAAACAAACGTACTGAAGCCATGCAACACTTATCTTCTGATCTAACTACTATTTCCAATTGGGGCAGAGAAAACGTTGTTACCTTCAATGCTTCCAAAACCCAATTTCTTCATCTTACTACCCATTCATAACTCCCAAAGGACTATCCCTTACATTTCAACAATACAAAAATCAATCCTTCATCTTCTCTCAATATTCTCGGTGTCTCTTTTTCTTCTGCTCTTACTTGGAAGGACCATATTACCAGTCTTGCTAAGGCATCATCCCAGAAGCTGGGTGTGCTCAACTGCCTCAAGGGGTTCTTTACCCCAGCACAGCTTCTTGCTCTGTACAGGGGCACAGTGCGTCCTTGTGTTGAGTATTGTTCGCATGTGTGGGGAGGATCCTCTCACACCGCACTCTTAGACAAAGTGGAAAGGAAAGCCTTTCGTATCATTAACTCCCGCCCACTCACCAACTCTGCAATCT
Source organism: Paralithodes platypus (assembly GCA_032716605.1). Classification (NCBI taxonomy): domain Eukaryota; kingdom Metazoa; phylum Arthropoda; class Malacostraca; order Decapoda; family Lithodidae; genus Paralithodes; species Paralithodes platypus. The sequence goes on from CM064558.1 coordinate 12,639,787, forward strand.
CTCTCTCTCTTCGCCACAATGTTGCACATCTCCCGCTATTCTATCGCTACTATAATAATCAATGTTCCCCAGAGCTTTCCCAGTGTAGCCTATACCACCTCCTCTACGTAGGGTACGTAGTACCCGTCTTGCAACACAATCCCACCCCTACTCTGTGCAATTCTCCACCCAAGAGTGAAACGTTATTCTCAGTCTTTCTTCTATTCAACTGCTGAGCTCTGGAACCCCCTCCCAGAATCAGTCTTTTCCTCTTCCTATGACTTTAATTGCTTCAAACTCCATGTGTCCAGGCATTTTGGCTCGAACGTCCCTTGATTTTGGCCTGTCACTCTTTCAACTCTCGGGGAGGCACTTGATACAGGCAGTTCTGCCTTTTGTCTCCCTCACTCACATAGAACAAAAAATGACAACCCTGAGTGGAGGACTGGGCGAAGACCGTATTTTGTATGGCTTTGTTTGCTTTCTTTTTATTGGCGAACTGTTGTGTTCTGTCACTTGTTTTCCCTTTCTCGTGTCTCTTGCTGATCCTCCCTACCCCTTGTTGGAGTAAGGGTGGGCTACTGACTGACTGACTGACTATAGACAAATTGATCAATCACGTAGAGAGCTTCTTGGGTTGAAATGATTCATGGCCTGGACTGGAGTCTTGCATTGGAAAACCCCCAGAAGTGTAGTCAGAGGGTGAGTCCACCTACAAGCCGAGCTGTTCAATAAGCGATACAGGGAAAAAAAAACTTGCGAACCATAGGTAATAAAATTAGGACATTTTCCGTCTCTCTCTCTCTCTCTCTCTCTTTTTCTCACTATATCACTCTTAAGCCGGTATCACACGAGCACTTTTTCCCTCAACATTTATCCTCAACACTGGTCTGGCAGCTTATGAGGTTAAACTTTAAAATCTTTAGGTTACCCAAATTCATCTATCAACAGTCTAGTTTCCGATACCAGTGCAAAATATTCCAGAAATGGTGTTAGAAAAATGTTGATCATCGAATGTTGACTATAAAAGCTCTCGTGATACCGGCTTTAGTCTAACACACTCTCTCACACACTCACCCTCACTCTCTCGCTCACACACACACACACACACAGACTCTCTCTCTCTGTCCAAATATAGGCTGCCGAAGACCATTATTGCCGTCAAACAAAATCTCCTTTATTGGTCCCATGTGTCATTCTCTGTCCACACATTATTATTGAGCTTTACTGCAGAGTATATATATATATATATATATATATATATATATATATATATATATATATATATATATATATATATATATAATTATAAAGGAAAAGAATTGACAGGGCGCCAGGCAACATCTTTATTTTTCAAATTTTCGGCTAACCTTAAGCCATCATCCGGAACAACATTCCCTAACAATAAGTAATATACTATTAGAACAACGCAATTTGTAAACAATAGGGTAATGATTATCGAATCTATAAAAGGTTAAACTTACTAAATACAAACAATCTTATATTAATGTCTCACTATATATAAAATTAAAATTCCATGATAATTCCACTAAAATATAATTATATGGAGGTTTAAGTGTCCAAAATCTACTGCTGAAGTACTCGTAACTATATATATATATACTCAGGCACATACCTCATTGCTGGAGGTGGCCAACTCGAGACAGAGCCCGAACAGAACAAAACATTCAAGGGTTCTAATTCTCAGGGTCCGGGATCACTTTCGCTTTCCCTTGCCCCTTTGTATGTTTCGATGAGTAGGTGAATTTTACAAGGGGAGGAGGATTCCTAGCCTCCTGCCCGCAGAAGGAAAAGTAAAACAGTGAAAGAGACAGACAGAAACGGCTAAGGTTGGGTAGAGGATGCCAAACCTCACTCTGGATATCTTAGCAAAGCTTTTGATCAAGGTCATCACTGCATTTGACAAAAGTGGGTTTTTAACAGTAATCTACCAGGAGACCTCATATTTATTGAGGTACAGTCGAGGTTATAGGCTACACAGGAGAACAAACTGCAACAGACCTACTGGTCCTTACGGGGCAGTTTGGATATCTAAAACTATTAATCTATTGACTACGAGGTAGATAGAGAAAAGGAGGAGGAGGAGGAGGAGGAGTAGGAAGAGGAGGAGGAGGAAGAGGAGGAGGAGGAGGAGGAAGAGGAAGAGGAAGAGGAGGAGGAAGAGGAAGAGGAAGAGGAGGAAGCGACAATGGAGAGCGTCAGGAGTGGGGTGGGTGGAGAGAGAGAGCGGGGATACAGCAGCAAGTAACCTCCCTTACTATACTAATGCACGGTTATCCTTCATTAATCATCTAAGTCATTATCCACTCCATCCCTCACATATAGCCACCTACATACCCCATATATTACGTTATGTTTTGTATAGTTTAAGTGTACCATAAGTTGTTTTAAGTGGCTATATACAAGGGGTTGGTGTCCATTTGCCGAACACTTGGCTACGTCACGTCACGTGTCAACACTCTTAGGCCTCGTGACTCGCATGTTTCTTATTGTATCCTTGACCGTGAATTTGCGAGATGTTATTTAAAGTCTTTAACAAACATTCCTATCGATTGATTATTTAAGTATCTTTGAGTATGGGAGGAAGGGTGTCATACAGGCATAATCAGTGACGAAAAGTGTGCTTATGGTTTATGATGATAAGACTGTGACTGACGATTTAATTACGATACAAGTGATATTTAGTCGTGCGCGTTGTTGACCACCCACGCCATTACCTGTTTACACTCCTTCCTCACTGTCCTCCGGCGCGGCGCTTACGTATGGTTTGCTCGGTGATATGTGTTCGCTTATTTCTCGTTTATCGCGGTTCTCTGGCAGTTCGGCGATGAAATACCCGATCAGTGACGAGCGGCCGAAGTGGCGGCAGCATCGCTAGCAGAGATTTGAAGGTAGATAATGATTTAGTCGTCTATATTAGCCATTAATGTTGGAAATTGATGATGTGCATGGCGGTCACAGGGATTCTGCAATGTGATATGTTTGTTTGTTCTTGTTTACTCCGCCGCGCATAAACAACGGTACCGTGAGATAATGCCCGTGCTTTGCCCTGATACATGCCCTAAACATTGTAACTATTGAGTTAGAGATTAACTTAAAGATTAAAGAAATATTTAACGATAAATAAAGGATGCCCCAAGGAGTTGAGAGATGCGTGCCGCTTAGCACAGATGTCAATGGTGCTATTCCAATGGGTTAGAGATAATGCAATAAGAGAGATTGGCTATCTATCAAAGAAGGGGGTGTTTCGATACAACGGCCCAACTAGATACTTATACTGAATGACTGTATGCATATTATGGGGCGAAACATATGTGAGTGTAAAGAGAGGCAGATGACACCAGTGTCACCAATATGGCGGAGGTTGGCCAATCCTGTTAATCAGACTCATAATGCATCGTCAGTGTCTAACTGACTGACTGACTACATAACTAACTGACTGACTACATAACTGATTGACTGACTACATAACTGGCTGACTGACTGATTGCCTAACTGACTGACTAACTGCCTAATTAACTGATTGACTGACTACATAACTGACTGACTGACTGACTGATTGCCTAACTGCCTGCTTAGTTAACTGATTGACTGACTACATAACTGACTGACTGCCTAACTGACTGATAGCCTAACTGACTGAATAAATGACTGACTGACTGCCTGAATGATTGACTGACCGACTGAATAATTGCCTAACTAACTGACTGGCCCATCTGACTGATTGACTAATTTGACTGACTGACCCATTTGACTGACTGACCCATTTGACTGACTGACCCATTTGACTGACTGACCCCTATGACTGACTGACCCATTTGACTGACTGGCCCATCTGACTGACTGACCCATTTGACTGACTGACCCATTTGATTGACTGGCCCATCTCACTGATTGACTAATTTGACTGACTGACTCATTTGACTGACTGACCCATATAACTGACTGACCCATATGACTGACTGACCCATATGACTGACTGACTGACCCATATGACTGACTGACCCATATGACTGACTGACCCATATGACTGACTGACCCATATGACTGACTAACCCATTTGACTGACTGACCCATTTGACTGACTGACTGACAAATTTGACTGACTGACTGACAAATTTGACTGACTGACCCATTTGACTGACTCACTCATTTGACTGACTGACCTATTTGACTGACTGACCCATTTGACTGACTCACCCATTTGACTGACTCACCCATTTGACTGACTCACCCATATGACTGACTCACCCATTTGACTGACTCACCCATTTGACTGACTCACCCATTTGACTGACTCACCCATTTAACTGACTCACCCATTTGACTGACTGACCCATTTGACTGACTGACTGACTCACCCATTTGACTGACTGACCCATTTGACTGACTGACCCATTTGACTGACCGACCCATTTGACTGACTGACACCCATTTGACTGACTGACACCCATTTGACTGACTGACTCACCCATTTGACTGACTCACCCATTTGACTGACTGACCCATTTGACTGACTGACCCATTTGACTGACTGACCCAGTTGACAGACCGACCCATTTGACTGACTGACCCAGTTGACTGACTGACTCACCCATTTGACTGACTGGCCCATTTGACTGACTGACCCATTTGACTGACTGACCCATTTGACTGACTGACCCATTTGACTGACTGACTGACCCATTTGACTGACTGGCCCATTTGACTGACTGACCCATTTGACTGACTGACCCATTTGACTGACTGGTCCATTTGACTGACTGACCCATTTGACTGACTGGCCCATTTGACTGACTGGCCCATTTGACTGACTGGCCCATTTGACTAACTGGCCCATTTGACTAACTGGCCCATTTGACTGACTGAAACATTTGACTGACTGACCCATTTGACTGACTGGTCCCATTTGACTGACTGACCCATTTGACTGACTGACCCATTTGACTGACTGACCCATTTGACTGACTAACCCATTTGACTGACTGACCCATTTGACTGACTGACCCATTTGACTGACTGACCCATTTGACTGACTGACCCATTTGACTGACTGACCCATTTGACTGACTGACCCATTTGACTGACTGACCCATTTGACTGACTGACCCATTTGACTGACTGACCCATTTGACTGACTAACCCATTTGACTGACCCATTTGACATTTGTCAGATATTCCACAAAGTTTCGGACACTGACTTATACTCTGAGGGATAAGCACTCTTCCCAGTAACTATAAAGATACCAATAACACTTTTTAAGCGATAACCACTGGAATCTATGACAACACTTAACTCTCTCCGATATATGACGCGATTTTGAGCCTATTGGGAATACTTTAAAGCCTTTGTTACCATCAGGGGTATTTATAAACCTTTAGTTTAGTTACTTCAACCTCTGCAGTTGTCTTTTGAGTTAGCTGTGTTGAGCCTATTGGGGATACTTTAAAGCCTTTGTTACCATCAGGGGTATTTATAAACCTTTAGTTTAGTTACTTCAACCTCTGCAGTTGTCTTTGAGTTAGCTGTGTTGAGCCTATTGGGGATACTTTAAAGCCTTTGTTACCATCAGGGGTATTTAGAAACCTTTAGTTTAGTTACTTCAACCTCTGCAGTTGTCTTTGAGTTAGCTGTGTTGAGCCTATTGGGGATACTTTAAAGCCTTTGTTACCATCAGGGGTATTTAAACCTTTAGTTTAGTTACTTCAACCTCTGCAGTTGTCTTTGAATTAGCTGTGTTGAGCCTATTGGGGATACTTTAAAGCCTTTGTTACCATCAGGGGTATTTATAAACCTTTAGTTTAGTTACTTCAACCTCTGCAGTTGTCTTTGAGTTAGCTGTGTTGAGCCTATTGGGAATACTTTAAAGCCTTTGTTACCATCAGGGGTATTTAGAAACCTTTAGTTTAGTTACTTCAACCTCTGCAGTTGTCTGAGTTAGCTGTGTTGAGCCTATTGGGGATACTTTAAAGCCTTTGTTACCATCAGGGGTATTTAGAAACCTTTAGTTTAGTTACTTCAACCTCTGCAGTTGTCTTTGAGTTAGCTGTGTTGAGCCTATTGGGATACTTTAAAGCCTTTGTTACCATCAGGGGTATTTATAAACCTTTAGTTTAGTTACTTCAACCTCTGCAGTTGTCTTTGAGTTAGCTGTGTTGAGCCTATTGGGGATACTTTAAAGCCTTTGTTACCATCAGGGGTATTTATAAACCTTTAGTTTAGTTACTTCAACCTCTGCAGTTGTCTTTGAGTTAGCTGTGGGCAGAAAACTAATTTTGGAGAGGTAATTATAAGAGTGAGAGAACTCTATTTCTTATTGCTAATCTGGCAGCCTCTGCGTTATATGAGTCTGAAGGGGTTAAAGGTAGAATCCCACTATGAATTCATGTCTTGTCGATCATAAGAACAAATTATTAACAATGCTTCCTGGTATTCTATATGTTGTTGCTTTATCTTTACAGCAAGGAGGTGCCCCTGCCGAGAATGGACGGTGAAGACATAGTGCTCCACCTCCCTCCACGAACCAAGATCACGGACATGCGCTGGATCTCTGTGTGGGTCAGGAGATTCACCGTAAGTACCATTAACCATGTTGTTACTAAAATAACCAAAGAGTCATTCGGTTAACCCAGGGAGTGCGATGGTCTTTCCGGAAGCACGGTATTTAAACATGTGTCAAAACATCCCTTCAAATGTCATGCCAGTGGTGGGAAATGTCTCAAATTTGGGTGACACATGGGAAGTACTAGCATATCTATCTGCATACCACATCCTCCATTCCTTCCCCCCCCCCCTTTATACCCCCCACCCCCCTCCCTCACATACATAGTAATGACATCTCACCATACCACATCATCCTCCACTCCTTCCCCTCTTTATACCCCCCACCCCCTCCCTCCCTCCCTCCCTCACATACATAGTAATGGCATCTCTCCATACCACATCCCCCACTTCTCCCCCCCCCCCCATATACCCCCCAGCCCTCCCTCCCCTTGACCTTTTATTGCGCGCAGGTTCCAGCAGTTCACGGGTTAACTATGCGCCAAGGAGTTATATGCAGGGTTCTATATATGAATATTTATATATAATTTCGTTTGGTGTAAACCTCGTGACTGTAAGCTGTTCAGTCGCAACAATATCCATCCTTCAAGCTTCAAGCTATAAGGAAGTTGGAGCCGTAAACATCAATATTAAACAGTAATACAAAAATGATTTAGGTTTCTGATGGATACAAAGCATGTTGAATTTGGTTTTATGTATTTATAAATTTATTATGACCGTATTGTAGCTGGTATTTTTGCTTTATATCGATGTGTACGTCTCCAACTTCCCTATAGCCTAAAACTCGCTAGTGGTTAATTGACCACTTGGTTATAAACTGTATATATATCAAGTAAGAGAGAGAGAGTGAGAGGGTGAGTAAGTAGTAATAAGGCGTTAAAGAAAATGTGGATAAGTGAAATAATGTGAAAGCAATAGTACCAGAGAGAGAGAGAGAGAGAGAGAGAGAGAGAGAGAATTATATCCATTGAGAGGGAGACTTGGAGATCATTGAGATATGGGGAAGAGGGAGAGAGAGATGTGGGGGGGGGGGGAGTTGTGTGTGAGTGTGTGTATATATATATATATATATATATATATATATATATATATATATATATATATATATTTATTTATGTGTGTGTATGTGTATCAGGATTAAAGGTTACCTGAACAATTGAACATGTAAATCCACTTGTTGATATATTTGATAAGGAGTTGCTGGAACTCCTGTTTCATTCGTCTGGCTTTCCTCACTGTTTCTGTTTGTCTCACTTACACAGAGAGTAATCCAGCTAACTCTCACAAACACCTCCTATTCATTTCACTACACTAAACAAGCACACCACACTTCTTTCCAACACACCAAGAAAACTGTTAAAATATAGACTATCGCTCTTTAAATTTTTGGGAGACACTTGTTACAGACAGCTTTGCCTTTTGTCTCCTTCATACACATAGACAAAAATAACTTCGGCATGATGATGTCTTGTTACCTCTGATTCTGGCTAACATTAGACAGTTTTATGCAGTTTAAGAAGGACCTGTGTTATTCTCTCGCTCTCTCTCTCGCTCTCTCTCTCTCTCTCTCGCTCTCTCTCTCTCTCTCTCTCTCTCTCTCTCTCTCTCTCTCTCTCTCTCTCTCTCTCTCTCTCTCTCTCTGCCAGAGAAAGTGGTACAATGTAAGACAATTGACACATTCAAAAGGAGTCTAGACATCTATTTTAAGGAAGTGGGAATATTGGTTTAAAAAAAAAAATATATATATATATATATATATATATATATATATATATATATATATATATATATATATATATATATATATATTATAGGTTAAGCATCAGTAGTATATAATATTTCTCAACTTAATTTTTTACTATGAATTACCCAGTAGAAATTTGTCCCATTCTGCTGGCCGACTTGTTTCCCCAACTGTAATCTCCTCAGCTCCCCGCCATGGAGTGGCTTCGGTCACCCAGGCTTTATTGTGGTCGGTGGGGAGGGTTCTGTGGGGGCGCTCGGTTATGGTCTTGGCCGTGCTCGGGGCCTTGGGGCTGTTCGGCCAGACAGCTTGGGGAACAACAACAACAACTGTAATTTCATGCCGATCAATGGTCGGAGGGACTGCATGGTGGGTGGGGAGAGAGCCTTCCACTTTGTAGCCAATTCTATTTTAGCATTAAGTCCGGAATGCCTATAGTATATTCGCTGTAAGTATGCCCTCTAACCTCTGTAACTCTAAAAAGGGCTAGAGTAAACGGGCGGTACATTTCCACATCTATTCCTCGACGTACGCTTCCCAAATGGTAGACATAAATATTAGTTCGATCACTCTAGTCGTTTTTGGAGTTACAGAGGTCTTGATGTCTCGCCTACTTACAGCGAATAGACTATAGTAGGGAACGCAAGGTCTGTGCCGTCTGTGTAACTCTGTGTAAAGCCGGTATCACACGAGAGCATTTATAGTCAACATTCGATGATCAACATTTTTCTGGCAACATTTCTGGAATATGTTGCACTGGTATCGGAAACTAGACTGTTGCTAGATTAATTTAGGTTACTGAAATATTCCAAATCTTGACCTCGTAAGCTGCCAGATCAGTGTTGAGGATAAATGTTGAGTGAAAAAGCACTCGTGTGATACCGCCTTAACTCTCACCCCCCCCCCCACCCCCCTATAATCGGGTCTATGTCTCTGATACTCGGCTTTTCTCAGATTGATTTTCTTCCCAATTACACTTTCAGATGAGGAGGTAAGATCTGGGGGTGAGAGAGAGAGAGAGAGAGGGGAGGGGAGCGAGTATGTGTGAGAGAGAGTGTGTACGTATGTGTGAGTCAGTAAGATATGTAAGAGAGAAACAAAAGAGCGTGATTGTGTGTGTGTGTGTCTGTGTGTAGAATATGCAAGAGAGAAAGAGACTGATTGTGTGTGTGGTTGTGTGTGTGTGTGTGGCTGTGTGTGTGTGTGTGTGGCTGTGTGTGTGTGTGTGGCTGTGTGTGTGGTTGTGTGGCTGTGTGTGTGTGTGTGTGGTTGTGTGTAGAATATGCAAGAGAGAAAGAGAGTGATTGTGTGTGTGTGTGTGTGTGTGTGGCTGTGTGTGTGTGTGTGTGTGTGTAGAATATGCAAGAGATAGAAAGAAAGAGAGTAAGGGTTTGTGTGTGTGTGTGTGTGTGGCTGTGGCTGTGTGTTAGTAGAATATGCAAGATAGAGAGTGAGAGTGTGTGTGTGTGTGAAAGAGAGAGAGTTAGAGAGAGATAAGATCCATTGAAAGGGAGACTTGGAGATCATTGAGATATGTAGGAGAGAGAGAGTATTTGTATGAGTAGAATACGTAGAGAGAAGAGATATGGAGGAGAGAGAGAGACAGAGACAGAGAGAGTATTTGAGTGAGTAGAATATGTAGAGAGAGAGAGAGAGAGAGAGTATTTGTATGAGTAGAATACGTAGAGAGAAGAGATATGGAGGAGAGAGAGAGAGAGACAGACAGAGAGAGACAGAGACAGACAGAGACAGAGAGAGTATTTGAGTGAGTAGAATATGTAGAGAGAGAGAGAGAGAGAGAGAGAGAAAGAAGATCCTTTGAAAGAGGATTACAAAATATAAAGGAAGAAAAGGAAGAAGAAATATAGGTGACGAACACGGAGAGAGAGAGAGAGTGTGTGTGTGTGTGTGTGTGTGTGTGTGTGTGTGTGTGTGTGTGTGTGTGTGTGTGTGTGTGTGTGTGTGTCTGTGTGTGTGTGTATGTGCCGGTGTGTGTACATTTTTCGGTAGAAAAATCGCCGGGCCGAAGGCCGATTTCTCTGAATATGACTGGCTTGCTATCGCTCGCCAGGAAAATAGCGACACCTAAATGGCACAAAAGGTCTTAATATTGACGAAGAAATGGGGCGAAAGGTCTTAAAATCGACAAACTAATGGAAGGAACGTCTTAAAAACTAATATGCTAAACACGAGGGAGAAGGGGGTCCATAAAAAGCGAGTACTACCCCCTTAACTGTGTTGGTGGTGTAATGGTTAAGGTACAAAGGAAATCAAGCAACAACAGATCTAGTGACCCTTCTAGGCTGCTTGTCCTCCAAAACACTGAGGATCAAGTGTCCAAACAGTGGTTTAGAGTGGGTAAGGGACCATTGGAAAGGGAACTACTGCCCTAGAACTAATGTCCGTGGCAGGATTAGGAAGTTAGTAGGGGACAGATGGGTTAGTAACTGAGGGGAGGATAAAATAAAGTTATTCATTTACAAACGCAGTCAGTCGCGGGTTTGATAGAGATATTTGTCTAGGCGGAGTTTAAATGAATCAACGGTGCTGCAGTCTATAACGTTTCGGGGAAGCCCATTCCACAAGTTGACAACTCGATTGAAGAAGAAATTCTTAGATTCGTGCGAGTTAAAAGATTTACCAATAATTTTGCACCCGTTTCCCCGCGTGTAATTAGATTGGTCGATAGTGAAGTACTTACTACAGTTCATATTGTCGATATGAACTGCTTATCTTCTTATCTTCTGGGTGTGGTGTCCCGAGTTCGAATCCCGGGAGGACCATATTATTTCATCAATTTGTTCAGGGTTTGTAATGGAGGACTAATATTAAGAACGTTGTTTTCCTTAAAGGAGCCCATCTCGCTTTTTTTTCTCTTTCTCTCCCTCTCTCTTTGTCTTGTATCCATTCGGCCCCATTCAGCCTACTGTTTTAAGACGCTTACCCCCATCCAGGTGTCAATATTTTCCTGGCGAGCGGTAGCAAGTCCGCATATATATATTTTTCTTTTGACAGCAAGCTAAATTTGTACATTTTTCGATAGAAAAATGTCTCCGGCGAAGCTGGATTTCTCCATACAATGCTGGCTCGCTATCGCTCGCCAGGAAGAAATCGACACCTAGATGGGGATAAACTTCTTAAAACAGTTGGCTGAATGGGGCCGAATGGATACAAGCCAGAGAAAGAGAGAAAACAAACCTTAATTGACGCAACTCTACAAAACTACCAGATAAAAAGTAATATATATATATATATATATATATATATATATATATATATATATATATATATATATATATATATATATATATATACAATTATCATTCTCTTTAAGGGGAGGTCTCCACTTGAGGGATATTTTTCTTGACCCCTTTCTCCCTCATGGTTAGTCCCATTGCTTTTGAGATTTTAAGACGTTTGTCCCCATTAGTTTGATGATGTTAAGAATTTCCGCCCCATTCTGTCAATTTTAAGACATTGTGTGCAATTTAGGTGCCGATTTTTTCCTGGCGAGCGATAGCGAGCCTGGAATTTAAGAGTAACCGGCCTTCGGCCGGGACATTTTTCTATCGAAAAATGTACAAATTCATCTTGAAAGGGGGTCAAGGGGGTGACATTTTAAGATTGCTGGAGGAGTAGGAAACAAACTAGAAACCTCCCCTTAAGGCAGCTCAGACGGTATTGTGCAGCATAATTTACTGGTTCGGCTCAATGGTTTAAGGAAGGGGTTTAGTTTGCTCTCTAAACCTCCATCAAACTTTAAAAAAAAACACCCACAAGACCCCCCTTCGATATAAATTTGTACATTTTTCGGTAGAAAAATGTACCGGCCGAAGGCCGATTTCTCTTCAAATACAGGCTCGCTATCACTGGCCAGGAAAAAAATCGACACCTAAATGGCACGAAAGGTCTTAATATTGGCAAAGGAATGGGGCAACAGGTCTGAAAATCGTCAAACTAATGGAGGCGAATGTATTGAATGCTCTTAACTAATGGGGCTAAACATGAGGGAGGAGGAGGACTCGAAAAACCAACTGCCTCCCCTTAATCAAAACAAAAAGTGGAGTGTTTTAAATATCTAGGAGGAGTGATAAGCAGGGACGCAGGTGTGGAAGTGGAGGTGATAAGCAGGGACGCAGGTGTGGAAGTGGAGGTGATAAGCAGGGACGCAGGTGTGGACGCAGGGACGCAGGTGTGAAGTGAGGTGATAAGCAGGGACCGCAGGTGTGGAAGTGGAGGTGATAAGTAGCAGGTGATAGGCAGGGACGCAGGTGTGGAAGTGGAGGTGATAGGCAGGGACGCAGGTGTGGAAGTGGAGGTGATAGGCAGGGACGCAGGTGTGGAAGTGGAGGTGATAGGCAGGGACGCAGGTGTGGAAGTGGAGTGATAGGCAGGGACGCAGGTGTGGAAGTGATAGGCAGGGACGCAGGTGTGGAAGTGGAGGTGATAGGCAGGGACGCAGGTGTGGAAGTGGAGTGATAGGCAGGGACGCAGGTGTGGAAGTGGAGTGATAGGCAGGGACGCAGGTGTGGAAGTGGAGTGATAGGCAGGGACGCAGGTGTGGAAGTGGAGGTGATAGGCAGGGACGCAGGTGTGGAAGTGGAGGTGATAGGCAGGGACGCAGGTGTGGAAGTGGAGGTGATAGGCAGGGACGCAGGTGTGAAGTGGAGGTGATAGGCAGGGACGCAGGTGTGGAAGTGGAGGTGATAGGCAGGGACGCAGGTGTGGAAGTGGAGGTGATAGGCAGGGACGCAGGTGTGGAAGTGGAGGTGATAGGCAGGGACGCAGGTGTGGAAGTGGAGGTGATAGGCAGGGACGCAGGTGTGGAAGTGGAGGTGATAGGCAGGGACGCAGGTGTGGAAGTGGAGGTGATAGGCAGGGACGCAGGTTGGAAGTGGAGGTGATAGGCAGGGACGCAGGTGTGGAAGTGGAGGTGATAGGCAGGGACGCAGGTGTGGAAGTGGAGGTGATAGGCAGGGACGCAGGTGTGGAAGTGGAGGTGATAGGCAGGACGCAGGTGTGGAAGTGGAGGTGATAGGCAGGGACGCAGGTGTGGAAGTGGAGGTGATAGGCAGGGACGCAGGTGTGGAAGTGGAGGTGATAGGCAGGGACGCAGGTGTGGAAGTGGAGGTGATAGGCAGGGACGCAGGTGTGGAAGTGGAGGTGATAGGCAGGGACGCAGGTGTGGAAGTGGAGGTGATAGGCAGGGACGCAGGTGTGGAAGTGGAGGTGATAGGCAGGGACGCAGGTGTGGAAGTGGAGGTGATAGGCAGGGACGCAGGTGTGGAAGTGGAGGTGATAGGCAGGGACGCAGGTGTGGAAGTGGAGGTGATAGGCAGGGACGCAGGTGTGGAAGTGGAGGTGATAGGCAGGGACACAGGTGTGGAAGTGGAGGTGATAGGCAGGGACGCAGGTGTGGAAGTGAGGTGATAGGCAGGAGGCAGGTGTGGAAGTGGAGGCGATTGGCAGGGACGCAGGTGTGGAAGTGGAGGTGATAGCAGGGACTCAGGTGTGAAGTGGAGGTGATAGGCAGGGACGCAGGTGTGGAAGTGGAGGTGATAGGCAGGGACGCAGTGTGTGGAAGTGTGGTGATAGGCAGGGACGCAGGTGTGGAAGTGGAGGTGATAGGCAGGGACGCAGGTGTGGAAGTGGAGGTGATAAGCAGGGACGCAGGTGTGGAAGTGGAGGTGATAAGCAGGGACGCAGGTGTGGAAGTGGAGGTGATAAGCAGGGACGCAGGTGTGGAAGTGGAGGTGATAAGCAGGGACGCAGGTGTGGAAGTTGGTGATAAAGCAGGGACGCAGGTGTGGGATAATCAGGGACGCAGGTGTGGAAGTGGAGGTGATAAGCAGGGACAGGTGTGAAGTGGAGTGATAAGCAGGGAGTGTGGAAGTGAGAGTGGAAGGAAAGTTTTTGGAGCAATGGGAAGTATGTGGAAGGTGAGAAATCTGGAAATGAAAGTTAAAAGTGCAATGTATCAAGGAATAGTTGTACAGTTGGCTAAATATGTTGTGTCGCCGCTGTCATTACATTTTGCTCATTGCATGCTGTATTAATGTCTGTCAGATGTTGAATAGGGTGTGTAAAGATAGGAACATGTTTGTATATGTCGCTCGAAATGATGAAGTAAAGCTTAGATAGTGCTGATACCAATTATAGATCGAAATATACCCGGTGCCGCGACATCACTTACTTGACCGACTGTGATATGGGCTCTGAAGGAAAAGGAGAGAAGAAAGCTGGATGTGATGGAGATGAGCTGCTTGAGGAGTATGTGTGGAGTTACTCGTAGAGACAGATTGAGGAATGAAGAGATACGTAGGAGAGTGGGGCAGCAAGAACACTTGTCGGCCAGAGTGGACAGAAGGGTGCTGAGCTGGTATGGTCATGTTGAACGAATGGGAGATGAAAGGCTTACAAAGAGAATGTGTGAGTCAGAAACAATGGGAAATGTATCTAGAGGAAGACCTGGGAGGAGAGAGAAAGATTGTTTAATAGAAACATTGGAAGATAAAGAGATGACTGAAGAACAGGCAAGATGAGTAGTAATTAATAGGAATGAATGGAGAACGCTTGTGAATAGATGAGTGATAACGCAGTTGTTGAGAGAGGGGTTCGGGCGCCAGTTGGACTAGATAACAGTCCGTCAGGTGCCTGGCCCGGGGACCCGGTATGTATGAAGGGTCATGCCTGGATGTGAGGTGGGCGGGCATTGTGGTATGGTCAGGCTTCGCTGCATGTCTGCCTGCTGAGACCGGAACCTCTCCGGGAGATCTGGGACCTGGGAATCTTTTGCTGCAGACTTGGTTCCTGGGTCTTCTTTGGTGCGGCACCTAGAATGTGTGTGGTTTGGGACGAGTCGTATGGATATGTGTGTATACTGTAATACATACAGTATCTTTGTCATACAACGAGGCGACGAGAGAGAGAAGAGAGAGACGAGATAGAGAGAGAGTGGAGAGATGAGAGAGATGGAGGAGAGAGCGGGAGGAGAGAGGAGGAGAAAGAGAGCATGAGAGAGAGATTGTCAGTGAGAGAGAGAGGGAGGATTGTTGAGGAGAGAGAAGAAACAGAGAGAGAGAGCGAGAGAGAGAGAGAGAGAAGAGGCGAGAGGAGAGAGAGAAGAGAGGGGAGAGAGAGAGAGAGAGAGACGAGTCGAGAGAGAGAGAGAGAGAGCAAGAGAGAGAGAAAGAGAGAGAAAAAAAGAGACGAGGAGAGAGAGAGAGAGAGAGAGAGAGAGACGAGGAAGATGAGAGAGAGAGAGAGAGAGAGAGAAGAGAGAGATGAGAGGAGAGAGAGGAGAGAGAGGGAGAGAGAGAGAAGGGAGAGAGGAGAGAGAGAGAGAACGGAGAGGAGAGGGAGAGAGAGAGAGAGAGAGGAAGAGAGAGAGAGAGAGAGAGAGAGAGAGAGAGAGAGAGAGAGAGAGAGAGAGAGAGAAGGGGGCCGGCCGACATCTAAGCCGCTTACTAAGTTATCGGCTTTGGGGCTGTGATACACACACACACACACACACATATACATGCACACGGACTCTCTCTCTCTCTCTCTCTCTCTCACACACACAATTCCTTATGTGCGCGGCTAACACGTACACACAGCACCCACTCATGTACGTAATAGGATTTATGTAAGTATGGGTCACGTTCACGACACAAAATATTCCCCGTTTTCCATGATCTTCAACCCTTTTAAGCCGGTATCACACGAGAGTTTTTATAGTCAACATTCCATGATCAACATTTTTCTGGCAACATTTCTGGAATATTTTGCCCTGGTATCGGAAACTAGACTGATGGTAGATCAATTTAGGCCAAGGAAATATTTCAAATGTTGACCTTCTAAGCTGCCAGGTCAGTGTTGAGGGAAAAAGCGCTCGTGTGATACCGGCATTAGTACCAGTGCCCTTTCTCCCTCATGTTTAGCACCATTGTTTTTTGAGATTTTAAGATGTTTCCCACCATTAATTTGGCGCGATTTATAAGAACTTTCGCCCCATTTCTGTCAATTTTAAGATCTTTCGTGCCATTTAGGTGTCGACTTTTTTCCTGACGAGCGATAGTGAGCTTGTAATTTAAGAGGAACCCGACATTTTTCTACCAAAAAATGTACAAATTTATCTCCAAGAGGGGTTTTAGGGGTGTTTGTTAACCCCTTCAGTACCGGGGACGTCCTTTTCATCCTATTGTGGGAACTGTTAGACTATTATATTGAGCTTGGGAAGGACCTCTAGCAATAATAAGGCTTCAAACTCTCTCAATACCCCTAACACCCTCCTTCGATATAAATTTGTGCATTTTTCGGTAGAAATTTTTTATTGTTCGGGCTATTATTAGACAAAAGTAATCAGCTTAGTTAGTTTGGCGATTTTGAGACCTTTCGCCCCATTTTGCTTTCAATATTATGACCTTTCGTGCCATTTAGGTGCCGATGTTTTCCTGGCGAGCGATAGCGAGCCTGTAATTTTAGGAGGCATCGGGCTCCGGCCGACTTTTCTTCATAAAATATGCAAATTTATCTTGAAAGAGGATCTTGGGGGGGGAGGGGGGGGAGAGGGGTTTCCTTTCTTCTAAGCTTATAACCCAAAACGACTAGAGTAAGCCAGCTCATAGTTCTACCATTTGGGAAGAGTCAGCCAGGGAATAGGTGTGGAATAGGTGTGGCTAGCGAGGAAACGACCATATGAAATACATTATAAGTACACACACACATATATAAAAGACCCAAAAACTAACCACTATTCGCCTTTAAGGGGAGGTCTCCACTTGAGGGATTTTTTTCTTGACCCCTTTCTCCCTCATGGTTAGCCCCATTGTTTTTGAGATTTTAAGACGTTTGCCCCATAAGTTTGGTGATTTTAAGAATTTCCGCCCCATTCTGTCAATTTTAAGACCTTTCATGCAATTTAGGTGTCGATTTTATCCTGGCCAGCGATAGCGAGCCTGTAATTTAAGAGTAATCGGCCTTCGGCCGGGACATTTTTCTACCGAAAAATGTACAAATTTATCTTGAAAGGGGGTCAAGGGGGTGAAATTTTAAGATTGCTGGAGGAGTAGGAAACAAACTAAAGACCTCCCCTTAAGAGGTGATGAGGAGAAGTTAGGTCCATGAGAGAGGATCTGGTCGATGCTAGACTCTTAGTTCTATCTTCGGTTTGGCGCCAAAGGGAACTGCCACTCTCACACACAACTAGAGAATGCCACTTCTAAGTTCCTCTAGCGCACTGACCTGCTCCCTGCAAACATGGGTGTTTTTTTGTTTTTTTTAATATTCCAACTTACTCCCTCTCGGGCATAGGCTGAGAGCCTTAACATTCACCGCTTTACAATGAACAGTGAAGCCCGTGAGGTCTTGTTCCAGTCTAGGGAGTGAGACATGTGAAGCACGTAGAGTACAACAAGCACCTGCCATCTTGCCTTCACATGAGGCACGGTGCTCACTCATGGCCCGAAACGACCCCATCTCCGAAGCCACCTCGTTCCCGTGCTTCACTGTCTCACCCCCTACACTCGGACTCTCACACTTACACACACACAACGCACAATTTTCATCCAATCGCATTAGCTAGCACAATATATTTCCTCGTGTTTACCCACCGAGCATATAT
>CM064558.1:12665196-12667696 GCA_032716605.1 Paralithodes platypus
AGCCTTTACAACGGCACCTCGTAGCTACTTTCTACTGCCCCTATTGTACTGAAGAGTAGAGAGGGGAGAGAGAGAGGAAGCTGTTGGAGTGGCTTTATGTGTTATTAGTCTGTATATGGTGATGGTATTGAGGGATAAGCCTTTACAACGGCACCTCGTAGCTACTTTCTACTGACCCTATTGTACTGAAGAGTGTAGAGAGGGGAGAGAGAGAGAGAGGAAGCTGTTGGAGTGGCTTTGTTATGTGTGTTATTAGTCTGTATATGGTGATGGTATTGAGGGATAAGCCTTTACAACGGCACCTCGTAGCTACTTTCTACTGACCCTATTGTTCTGAAGAGTGTAGCGAGGGGAGAGAGAGAGAGGAAGCTGTTGGAGTGGCTTTGTTATGAGTGTTATTAGTCTGTATATGGTGATGGTATTGAGGGATAAGCCTTTACAACGGCACCTCGTAGCTACTTTCTACTGCCCGTATTGTACTGAAGAGGGTAGAGAGGGGAGAGAGAGAGGAAGCTGTTGGAGTGGCTTTGTTATGTGTGTTATTAGTCTGTATATGGTGATGGTGAAGGTATCTGCGTTGACCAGATAGCCTCAATGCGATTGTTGGTAGAGAAGTATCTGGCCAAAAACAGAAAACTCTATGCAGCATTCATGGATTTGGAAAAAGCCCACGACAAGTAGACTGGGAGGGCCTGTGGGATGTGTTGACAGTATATGGTGTGGGAGGAAAGTTGCTAATGGCAGTAACATCTTTTTATAGGAATGCAATGGCAAATGTGAAGGTAGGGGATAAGTTAAGTGAAAGTTTTGAGGTCAATGTAGGTGTAAGACAGGGATGTGTCATGTCAGCTTGGTTGTTCAATATATACATGGATGGAGTGATTAGGGAATGTAGGGCTGTATCAATGGGTGTGGGAGGTACACTGGAATCAGAGGGAAGAACATGGAAGATTTTAACATGCCTATATGCGGACGATGCAGTCCTGTTGGCGGAAAATGCTGAAGAACTTCAGAGAGTGGTCACTGACTTTGACAGGGTATGTGAAAAGAGAAAGTTAAAGGTCAATGTAGGGAAATGTAAGGTAATGGTGTTTGAGAGAAGAATGCATGAAACTAGATTTTAAGGACCAATATAGAATCAAGAAAGAACATGAGAAAAGTTGTAAAATAAAATTGAAAAATGAAGTACTGGAAGAGGTTGAAAGTTTCAAGTATTTGGGAGCTGTACTGTGCAAATATGGTAAAATGGAGAGTGAGATAAAAGAGAGAAAAATGCAAGGGAGAAAAGTGATTGGAGAACTTGATAGTATTCTCAAAGGAAGAATGGTTAGCCAGGAAGTCAAAAAAGTCACTGAGAAACAGTGTGCTGCTCCCAAGACTCGTATGGAAGCGAGACATGGACGGCAAGTGACGAGGACCTCTTCAAACTAAGAGCTGTGGAGATGAGCTTTTTCAGAATGGCAGCTGGCATGAATAGGCTAGATGGGCCAAGTAATAGGGAAGTGTACGAGTCCTTTGGAATGGAAGAGCAGGCTTTGGGCATTGATTGTGGTGTGGTTGAGTGGATAAAGAGAAGTACTTTGAGGTGGTATGGTCATGTTCAGAGAATGGATGAAGACAGAATGCCAAGAAAGATATATGAGAGTCAGGTGAGTGGAACCGCTAGTAGTGGAAGACCACCTATGGTATGGGAAAAGAAAGTGGAAAAATATATTGGAGAACAACTTCCACATAGCGTAGTGGAAGGGGCGTTGTGGCACGGGCAAGGGAGGCATGTCTTGACAGAGTAGCTCGGAGACGTTTCTGTCATGGCCATCCTCTACCGGGTACAAGGCGTCGGAGATGATGATGATGATTGAGGGATAAGCCTTTACAACGGCACCTCGTAGCTACATTCTACTTTTCCTATTGTTCTGAAGAGGGGAGAGAGAGGAAGCTGTTGGAGTGGCTTTGTTATGTGTGTTATTAGTCTGTATAAGTCGTCAGGATGTCCCCACCAACCCTATTAACTACCACAGATCCTTCCTAAGCTGCATAATATCATCTAAATAAAGCTAGAGTACAATATAACACACGTCGCTGGTACTGAAAGGGTTAACTATTACAGTCCATTAAGGGGGGTGACCTGCTTTTGTTCTCTTTCTCTCGCTCTGGCTTGTATCCATTCGGCCCCATTCAGCTTACTGTTTTAAGACGCTTACCCCCATCCAGGTGTCAATATTTTCCTGGCGAGCGGTAGCGAGCCAGCATATATATATTTTTGTTTGACAGCAAGCTAAATTTTTACATTTTTCGATAGAAAAGTGTCTCCGGCGAAGCCGGATTTCTCCATACAATGCTGGCGAGCTATCGCTCGCCAGGAAGAAATCGACACCTGAATGGGGATAAACGTCTTAAAACAGTTGGCTGAATGGGGCCGAATGGATAAAACCAAGAGAGAAAAAGCAGGTCACCCCCTTAATTAAAAAGCAGGTCACCCCCCTTAATTAAAAAAGCAGGT
>CM064558.1:12672696-12775196 GCA_032716605.1 Paralithodes platypus
AGGTCCTTCCTAGGCTGAATAGAATTCTCTTATAGTTGCCAGAATATGATGAAAGGGACGTCACCGGTACTGAAGGGGTTAAGGGGAGACTGGCCGTTTGTTTGGTCTATTAATTCATGTATTCATATATTTTGTTAGTTTCCTCCCTAGACCTCCATCAAGCTTAAAAAGAACACCCCCTAGACCCCCCTTCAAGATAAATTTGTAAATTTTTCGGTAGAAAAATTTCCCGGCCTAAGGCCAGTTCCTTCTAAAATTACAGGCTCGGTATCGCTCGCCAGGAAAAAATCGACACCTAAAGGGCACGAAAGGCCTCAATATTGACAACGAAATGGGACGAAAGGTCTTAAAATCGCCAAACTAATGGGCCGAACGTCTTATAATTTCAAAACTAATGGGGCTAAACATGAGGAAGAAGAGCGGGCCAGAAAAACGACCCGTGTCCCCTTAAGAGATTTTATATTATCGAAAAGACACATTAACCCTATTTGGTTCGAGGGGGTCTGTTTGGACATCCCCTGTTTCGCTCTATTAGTTTTTAGATATGAAGTCGTTTGATCCCATTATTTTGGCGATAATAAGACACTTCACCCTATTAGTTTGGCATTAATAAGACAGTTCACCCCATTCAGGTATCAATTTTATCCTGGGCGAGCGATAGCGAGCCTGTAACTAAGAAGAAATTGGCCTTCGGCTAGGAAATTTTTCTTTCGAAAAACACAAAAATTTATGTCGAAGTGTTATATTTGTTTTTAATTATGTTTTTAATTTTGTTAAAGCTTTTAAAGGTCTAGAAAAGTATGATAAAGGTATATAAGATCATTGGGTATATTGGTGGTGATTTACCTTTCTAATTGGTATAAGATGGATTTAGTACCACCAATATACCTTTAAAAAATCAAGGGCATATATTAAATGGTATATAATATTGTTGGGTATATTGATAGTGATTTACCATTTTAATATATAATACAAGGATAGAAAGGCATATAAATCACCATCAATATACCCAATAATCTGATAGGCCTTTTTCATACCCTTGATAGTTTAGAGTGCGTTTGAAATGACCGATAAAGGCTTAGCAATGACTAAAAATGGTCGATAAGGGTTTGATATGACCAAAAAGGGTTTAAAATTATATAAAGGTAATATATTTTAAATGTCTGCAAGAGCATTCATTACAAGTGTTTAATATGATCGATAAAGGTTTACAAATTTCCCAAATGGTTCAGAAATTATTAAATCTAACCGAAAATGGGGTTTAAAAATTATTTAAATTATATTAAAAGGTTTTAAAACGAGGGAAAAGGTATACAGTAGGCCTATGTGATCGATAAAGGTTTACAAATTACTAAAACGGAATGAAGAAAGTTTAATATGACCATAAAAGGGTTTAAAATCACTATGAAAGTAATAAAAGGTTTTAAAATGACCCTACAGGTATCGAAAGGGTTTAAAATGGCTCATGTCACCGCGGCTTTAAGATTTTGGCGGGAAACATCGAACCCAAAAAGCCCGCCAACCTAGCTCGCCTGGTCGATGGTGAAGGTGGGCGGGGCTTCTGAAACTGTGACCCCGCCCCCTTTGCCCCGGCCAGCCAATCAGGAGGCGGGATTGGGGAGCCAGACGTGTTGTTGGCCAGTGATTCGGTGACGTCATAGGGGGCTGGACACGCCTACTTGCGCAAAGAGAGAGAGAGAGAAGACCTGAGTGAGAGGTGGATATATATGAGAGAGAGAGAGTCCATGGAAAAGAGAGATAGGAGAGAGAACTTAAGTGAAAGAGGAGGATATGTGTGTGGGAGATAGATAGATAAATAGACAGAGAGAGAGAGAGAGAAAGAACTTAAGTGAAATAAGAGGATGTGTGTGTGAGAGAGAGAGAGAGATAGATGGATAGATATAGATTGAGATAGAGATTAGAGCTACGTGAGAGAGAGAGAGAGAGAGAGAGAGAAATTGAAAACAGATATAAGGAGATTTAAGTGAAGTGGATATTTGTGAGAGAGAGAGAGAGAGAGAGGGAGGAATATATATTTCACAAGTCCATTAGGGTATTTCAAACGTAAAAATTCACTCTATATAAATATGAAGAGTATTAAGGAGGGTGACCTGCTTTTTCCTCTTTCTCTCCTTTTCTCTCTTTTTCTGGCTTGTATCCATGCAGCTGCATTCAGCCAACTGTTTCAAGACGTTTATCCCCATCCAGGTGTCAATTTATTCCTTGCGAGCGATAGCGAGCCAGCATTATATGGAGAAATCCGGCTTCGCCGGAGACATTTTTCTATCGAAAAATGTACAAATTTAGCTTGCTGTCAAAACAAAAATATATATATGCTGGTTCGCTACCGCTCGCCAGAAAAATATTGACACCTGGATGGGAGTAAACGTCTTAAAACAGTAGGCTGAATGGGGCCGAATGGATACAAGCCAATGAGAGAGGGAGAGAAAGAGAAAAAAAAGAAGCGAGGTGGGCTCCCTGAAAAGAGTATGAAAAAGGTATTCATATTTGTGTTCACCAACCCACCAATTAATTTACAAATAAACTCAAGTAGTGAAATCAATGAAAGTAATGAATCCATGTGGTACTCCAAGGACTCGAACCTAGGATACTCACACCGAAATTCCGCACACTAACCACTAGGCTATCAAGACAGTTATATAAGATCATTGGGTATATTGATAGTGATTTACCTTTCTATCCTTGTATGTTGTTGTTGTTGTTCCCCAAGCTGCCTGGTCGAACAGCCCCAAGGCCCCGAGCAATTCCAAGGCCATAACCGAGCGCCCCCACAGAACCCTCCCTGCCGACCACAATAAAGCCTGGGTGACCGAAGCCACTCCATGGCGGGGAGCTGAGGAGGGTGCGGAAACGCCCGGGAAACCAAAGCCCCACCCAGGGCCCTGTGCCCCTCAGCAATTATGAAGAGAAAGTTGAGGGGCAAGGAAAAATGTGACGCTTTGGCTTCCAATCTTGGTAGATTGGGAGGTCAATCCACGGAAGAGACGCCGTCACTTGAGATCTAGAAAATATATAAGTAAAAGGAACAGTCAGAGTAAGCTATGGGTATGGCAGAGATCGCTCAGTTCTCACTCTGATAGACCAGCCCATCACCACATGACTAGAACCCAATCCTCTCATTATCAGCTAGGAAAGGCCCTAGAAAGCCGCCTCTGGCGGGGGGATAGCTCCCCTATTTCAACCCCTTTCGGGGTCGGGCACCCGCCCTCTATCCTTGTATTAGATGGGTTTATTACCACCAATATACCTTTATATGGCTAGATTATTAAAGGTATATAAGATCATTGGGTATATTGATGGTGATTTACCTTTCTATCCTTGTATTAGATGGGTTTATTACCACCAATATACCTTTATATGGCTAGATTATTAAAGGTATATAAGATCATTGGGTATATTGATAGTGATTTACCTTTCTATCCTTGTATTAGATGGGTTTATTACCACCAATATACCTTTATATGGCTAGATTATTAAAGGTATATAAGATCATTGGGTATATTGATGGTGATTTACCTTTCTATCCTTGTATTAGATGGGTTTATTACCACCAATATACCTTTATATGGCTAGATTATTAAAGGTATATAAGATCATTGGGTATATTGATGGTGATTTACCTTTCTATCCTTGTATTAGATGGGTTTATTACCACCAATATACCTTTATATGGCTGATTATTAAAGGTATATAATATCATTGGGTAGCCTATATTGATGGTGATTTACCTTTCTATCCTTGTATTAGATGGGTTTATTACCACCAATATACCTTTATATGGCTAGATTATTAAAGGTATATAAGATCATTGGGTATATTGATAGTGATTCACCTTTCTATCCATGTATCTTGAAGGGGGGTCTAGGGGGTGTTTTTCTAAGCTTGATGGAGGTCTAGCGAGGAAACTAAAAAAAATATACAAAATATATAAATATATAGCCCAAAAACCAAGCACTACCCCCTTAACCCCTTCTATACCGGTGACTTCTTTTAAATTTTAGTCTTGTTGTATTTAGATGATTTTATGCAGCTTAGGAAGGATCTGTGGTAGTAAAAAGGGTTAAGTGAGATAGTTCGAAGCCTGTTAATTGCTGGAGGACATTTTTAAGCTAAATATAACCGTGTAACAGTAGCTAGGGTGAAGTTGAAAGGGCGGCCCCGGTGCTGGAAGGGTTAATTGTGGAAAAGTCTAGGGTATATTTGAGCCAGATTTCATTACTCACACTCTTCCCCCACCTCTCTCTCTCACTCTATCTATCTATCTATCGATTTATCTCTCGCTATCTATCTATCTATATCATTCTATCTATCTATCATTCTATCTCTATCTATATATCTATCTCTCTATCTATTTATCTATCTATCTATATATAGCTATCATTCTATATCTATCATTCTATCTCTATCTATATATCTATCTCTCTATCTATATATAGCTATCATTCTATCTCTATCTATATATCTATCTATCTATCTATCTCTATCATTCTATCCATCTATCTCTCTTTATAGAATGATATAATTAAGATCGATATCGAATAGGAGTTACACAGAGTTATACAGATACTCAGACCACACAAACCTTACGGTCCCTACTAGTTGTCCGGCCTTAATACTAATAGAGACAGAGACAGTTTATAGTGGAAGAATAGGAGAGCAAAGGAGAGAGGGAGAGAGGGGGGGGGAGAGAGAAAGAGATAGATAGACATGAGAGAGTGAGTGAGTGAGGCAAAGAAAGTAAGATAGAGAGGGTAGCAAAGGAAGAGAGAGAGAGAGAAAGAGAGAGAGAGAGAAAGATAGAGAGGGTAGTAAAGGGAAGAGAGAAAGAGATAGATAGACATAATGAGAGAGAGAGATATTAGAAAGAGTTAAGGAAAGAGAGAGACAAAGAAAGTAAGATAGAGAAAGAGAGAGAGAGAGAGAGAGAGAGAGAGTGGGGGGGAGGGTAGAGAGAGAGACTGGAGGGGGAGAGAGAGAGAGAGAGGGACTGACTTATATAACCTGGCACCTAACCCACTTCCGCCTCTGACCTTATACCTCCTCCCTCCACCTCTAATTAATATTATATTTATATTAGTAGTAGTAGTAGTAGTAGTAGTAGTAATAGTAGTAGTAGTAGTAATAGTAGTAGTAGTAATATCACGATGATGAGTCTGAGTGCTTACCCCGGAATAGGAGGTAGCTGAATGACAACGAAGTCAGGCGCTTTGATGACTATTCTGACCTGGTCTAGGGTCCAAAGAGGGGATGCACAGGCTTAGTGGTAAAAAAAAAAAAAAAAAAAAAAAAAGAGTAGTAGTAGTAGTAGTAGTAGCAGTAGTAATAGTAGTAGTAGTAATAGTAGTAGTATTAGCACTATAGTCCGTTCATTCTAGGTTGGACAGGAATGGTAACCCCTAACCTCTCATAACTCAACAAAGACTAGAGTAATCCAGCTAATATTTATACCACCTTGACTATCTCTCCATCTATCTACCTATCTATCTATTTCTTAATATATCTATCAAACTATATGTATTAGTCTATCTACCTATATATCTATTTATCTATACCCATATATATATATATACAGTATATATATATCTGACTATCTATCTATCTATCTGTTAATATATTCATCTGTTCTCATACTGTATATGTATAAACTCTCTCTCTCTCTCTCTCTCTCTCTCTCTCTCTCTCTCTCTCTCTCTCTCTCTCTCTCTCTCTTCCAAATACCTGCCATCTCGCTCTTGCCCCTATGCCATCCCTCTCTCTCTCTCTCTCTCTCTCTTTTCCAAATGCCTGCCATCTCGCTCTTGCCCCTATGCCTTCTCTCTCTCTCTCTCTCTCTCTCTCTCTCTCTCTCTCTCTCTCTCTCTCTCTCTCTCTTCCAAATGCCTGCCATCTCGCTCTTGCCCCTATGCCATCCCTCTCTCTCTCTCTCTCTCTCTTTCTCTCTTTAGCTCTCTCGCACTCTCAACCGCCATTTTCTGGGAATTCAGAGATGGGTGTGATAGTGGTAGTTGTGGTAGTAATGATGTGTGTGTGTGTGTGGTAGTAATGATAGTAGTTGTGATTGTGGTAGTTGTGGTAGATATATTGATAGTGGTACTTGTGGTGATGTGTTTGTGGTAGTTGTGGTAGTGGTAGTAGTTGTGATGTTGGTAGTTATAGTTGTGATGGTGGTAGTTGTGGTAGATATATTGATAGTGGTACTTGTGGTGATGTGTTTGTGGTAGTAGTTGTGGTAGTGGTAGTAGTTGTGATGTTGGTAGTTATAGTTGTGATGGTGGTAGGTGTGGTAGTGATTATGGTGGTAGTTGTGGTATGGATGGTGGTAGTTCATTATAGGTAGGCCAGAAATCGTGAACCCTAACCTCTGTAACTCAACAAGGGCTGGAGAAAATGGGCTGTACTTGTCCACACCTATTCCCTGGCTGACCCTTCCCAAATTGTAGACTTATTAGGTGGATTACTCTAGTCGTTTGTGAGTTATAGAGGTTAATGTTCAAGAGTTTTGGCCTACATATTTTGAACAGGTTACAGTATCATCACTATTACCATTGATAGTCTTAAAGTAATTGAAGTTTAACTAGCATCACCACTACTACTATCATCACCACCACTACTATCACTACTATCACTACCATCACCACTATCTCTATTACCACCAAAATTACTTCTGTCACCACCACTATCACCACCACTACTATCACCACCACCACCACTACCACCATCCTCATCACTACCACCACCACTACTACTACCACCATCCCCATCACTACCACCACCATCCACATCACTATCACCACTATCACCACCACCACCCTCCCCACCACCACCACCACCATCCCCCTCTCATATTGAACGCTGCCCCCCCCCCCCTTTGCCCCCCATGAGCGCCCCTCCTCCCACCCTACCTTAAAGTTACCGTGTTGTTACCACTGATATACTACTACCACCATCATCACTACTATCTTCTCTACTACTATCATCACTACTACCATCATCACTACTACTATCATCACTACTACCATCATCACTACTACTATCATCTCTACTATCATCATTACTACTATCACCATCATCAATACTACTATCATCACTACTATCATCATTACTACTATCACCATCACCACTACTACTATCATCATTAGTGCTATCACCATCATCACTACTATCAACACTACTATCACTATCATCACTACTACCATCATCACTACTACTATCATCTCTACTATCATCATTACTACTATCACCATCACCACTACTACTATCATCACTACTACCATCATCACTACTACCATCATCACTACTATCTTCTCTACTACTACCACTATCATCACTACTACCAGCATCACTACTACTATCATCTCTACTATCATAATTACTACTATCACCATCACCACTACTACTATCACCATCATTACTACTATTAACACTACTATCACTATCATCACTACTACTATCATCTCTACTATCATCATTACTACTATCACCATCATTAATACTATCACCATCATCACTACTATCACTACCACTATCACCATCACTATATCACCATCATCACTACCACTAGCATCATCATCATCACCACCACCACTACTACTTCTACTACAATCACCACTACTATTACTATCACCATCATCACCACTATCACTACCACTATCACCATCATTACTATCACCACCATCACTACCACTAGCATCATCATCATCACCACCACCACCACTACTATTACTATCACCACCATCACTACCACTAGCATCATCATCACCACCACCACCACTACTATTACTATCACCATCATCACTACTATCACCATCACTACTATCACCACCATCACTACCACTAGCATCATCATCACCACCACCACCACTACTATTACTATCACCATCATCACCACTATCACTACCACTATCACCATCATTACTATCACCACCATCACTACTACCAGCATCATCATCACCACCACCACCACTACTACTATTACTATCACCATCATCACTACTATCACTACCACTATCACCATCACTACTATCACCACCATCACCACCACCACCACCACCACTACTATTACTATCACCATCATCACTACTATCACTACCACTATCACCACCATCACTACCACTACCATCACTACCACTAGCATCATCACCACCACCACCACCACTACTATTACTACCATCACCATCCTCACTACTATCACCATCACTACCATCACCATCCTCACTACTATCACCATCACTACCATCACCATCCTCACTACTATCACCATCACTACCATCACTACCACTATCACCACCATCACTACCACTACCATCACTACCACTAGCATCATCACCACCACCACCACCACTAC
Organism: Paralithodes platypus; assembly: GCA_032716605.1. Taxonomy (NCBI): domain Eukaryota; kingdom Metazoa; phylum Arthropoda; class Malacostraca; order Decapoda; family Lithodidae; genus Paralithodes; species Paralithodes platypus. The sequence continues at coordinate 12,681,062 of CM064558.1, forward strand.
TATTACTATCACCATCATCACTACTATCACCATCACTACTATCACCACCATCACTACCACTAGCACCATCACTACTATCACCACCATCACTACTATTACTATCACCATCATCACCACTATCACCATCACTACTATCACAACCATCACTACCACTAGCATCACCACCACCACCACCACCACTACTATTACTATCACCATCATCACCACTATCATCACCACTATCACCATCACTACTATCACCACCATCACTACTACCATCACTATCACCACCATCATCACTACTACTATTACTATCACCATCATCACTACTATCACTACCACTATCACCATCACTACTATCACCACCATCACTACCACTAGCATCATCATCACCACCACCACCACCACTACTATTACTATCACCATCATCACTACTATCACCACCACTATCACCACCATAATGATATACTCTATTAATTATAAATTAGGCAACACTCTTGCACATTAAGGGGAGACGAGTCACTTTTCTAGACCACCTTCTCCCTCATCTTTAGCCCCATTAGTTTGGCGATTGTATGTACTTTCGCCCCATTTCTGTCAATTTTAAGACCTTTCCTGCCAATTAGGTCTCGATTTTTTCCAGGCGAGCGATAGCGAGCCTGTAATTTAAAAGGAACCGGCCTTCGGCCGGGAAATTTTTCTACCGAAAAATGTACACATTTATCTTGAAAGGGGGCCTAGGGGGAGTAATTTTAAGCTTGATGGAAGTCTAGGGAACAAACTAAAAACCTCCCCTTAACCCCTTGAGGATTATGACGCATTTTAGCAGTGTATTCTGGCATACATTAGACGTGTTCAGACAGTTAAGGAAGGATCTGTGGGCACCAAAAGGGTTAACACTGTCTCCATTAATCCTCTGACACTTCCATATACCTCGCCCAAGGAATGTAATCGTTTAATAATAGACGGAAAACAGAAACTAAATACGTAATCCGATCCTGAAAGGGTTAATCATTAATTGCGAAGGTTGTGATTATAATGTTTATATATATATAATGCTTAGAGAGAGAGAGAGAGAGAGAGAGAGAGAGAGAGAGTAGAGGGAGAAACGGGTAGTAATAAATAAAGAGAGAGAGAGAGAGAGGGTCTTTTATGTGTGTGTGTGTGTGTGTGTTTTCCTGGAATGGAGTAAGGTAGGATAGAGAGAGAGAGTGTGTGTGTGTGTGTGTGAGAGAGAGTTGCATCTGAGGGGGACTGGGAGGGTAGAGAAGGGTATGAGTGAAGAGAGATAGTGTGTGTGTGTGAGAGTTGCATCTGAGGGGGACTGGGAGGGTAGAGAAGGGTAAGAGTGAAGAGAGATAGTGTGTGCGTGTGTGTGTGAGAGAGAGAGTTGCATCTGAGGGGGACTGGTAGGGTAGAGAAGGGTAAGAGTGAAGAGAGATAGTGTGTGTGTGAGAGAGTTGCATCTGAGGGGGACTGGGAGGGTAGAGAAGGGTAAGAGTGAAGAGAGATAGTGTGTGTGTGTGAGAGTTGCATCTGAGGGGGACTGGTAGGGTAGAGAAGGGTAAGAGTGAAGAGAGATAGTGTGTGTGTGTGAGAGTTGCATCTGAGGGGGACCGGTAGGGTAGGGAAGGGTAAGAGTGAAGAGAGATAGTGTGTGTGTGTGTGTGAGAGTTGCATCTGAGGGGGACTGGTAGGGTAGAGAAGGGTAAAAGAGAGAGAGAGATTGTGTGTGTGTGTGTGTGTGTGTGAGAGAGAGAGCAAGAGAGAGTTGCATCTGAGGGGGACCGGTAGGGTAAGAGAGAGAGAGCGATAGTGTGTGAGTGTTTGTGTGTGTGAGAGAGGGAGGGAGCCCATGAAGAGTGCAGCACGGTTCAATAAGAGAGAGAGAGAGAGGTACAGATGACCTTGGTTGACCTCTCTCTCTATATATATACAGGTCACCAAACTCCCTATTACATCCTCCCTTACTCTACCATATTAATAGAAGGGTTTATGAGGCTTACTTTCAATCTTCGTAGTAGCCCTTTAGAACCTTACACAACCCAGGCTCCCTTCCTCTATTACATTAACCAGTCTCCCTTCCTCTCTTCCTCAAACAGAAGGGGTTTATGAGGCTTACTTTCAATCTTCATAGTAGCCCTTTAGAACCTTACACAACGCAGGCTCCCTTCCTCTATTACATTAACCAGTCTCCCTTCCTCTCTTCCTTAAACAGAAGGGTTTATGAGGCTTACTTTCAATCTTCCTAGTAGCCCTTTAGAACCTTACACAACCCAGGCTCCCTTCCTCTATTACATTAACCAGTCTCCCTTCCTCTCTTCCTTAAACAGAAGGGTTTATGAGGCTTACTTTCAATCTTCCTAGTAGCCCTTTAGAACCTTACACAACGCAGGCTCCCTTCCTCTATTACATTAACCAGTCTCCCTTCCTCTCTTCCTTAAACAGAAGGGGTTTATGAGGCTTACTTTCAATCTTCATAGTAGCCCTTTAGAACCTTACACAACCCAGGCTCCCTTCCTCTATTACATTAACCAGTCTCCCTTCCTCTCTTCCTTAAACAGAAGGGTTTATGATTTTTGTTTTCTATTTGAGTGAGGGAGACAAAAGGCAGAACTGCCTGTAGCGAGTGCTTCCCCCATAGTTGAAAGAGTGACAGGGCCAAAATCAAGGGACGTTCGAGCCAAAATGCCTGGACACACGGAGTTTGAAGCAATTAAGTCATAGGAGGAGGGAAAGACTGATTCTGGGATATAGTTCCAGAGCTCAGCTGTTGAATAGAAGAAAGACAGAGTAACGTTTCACTCTTGGCTTGGAGAGTTGCACAGAGTAGGGGTGGGATTGTGTTGCAAGATGGGTACCACGAACCCTACGTAGAGGAGGTGGTATACACTGGGAAAGCTCTGAGGAACACTGATTATTGTAGTAGCGATAGAATAGCGAGAGAGATGCAACATTGCGGCGAAGAGAGAGAGTTTGAAGAGAGTTGGTGAGTGGGCAGGAATTAATGATATGACAGGCCTTCCTTTCTACTTTGTCTAGGAGTGCGGTGTGAGAGGATCCTCCCCACACATGTGAACAATACTCAATACAAGGACGCACTGTGCCCCTGTACAGAGCAAGAAGCTGCACAGGGGTAAAGAACCCCCTGAGGCGGTTAAGCACACCCAGCTTCTGGGAGGCTGCATTAGCAAGACTATTAATGTGGTCCTTCCAAGTGAGAGCAGAAGAAAAAGAGACACCGAGAATATTGAGAGAAGATGATGGATTGACATTTGTATTGTTGAAGAATAAGGGATAGTCCACTTACAATCTTCGTAGTAGCCCTTTAGAACCGCGGCGGTCGAGTGGAGAGCACGCTTAAGTGTGAATCTGCATGACCTGGGTTCGATCTCAGCCAAGGCGGACATTTAGTGGGTGTGGTAGTACGTCCTAGCATGTTTCACATGTAGGGGACACCTCGATGACGTATACAGACTAATAACACACATAACAAAGCCACTCCAACAGCTTCCTCCCTCTCAAACACTCTCTATTCCCTCTCTACACTCTCCAGAATAATAGGCAAGTAGAAAGTAGCCAGGAGGTGCCGTTGTAAGGGGCTTATCCCTCAATGCCTTCACCTGACCTGACCTTATACAAACCGGGAAGCCATGTACGGAGCCCGAGGCTAGTGCGGTGCAGGGCGCCGTGTGGATCTGTGCATGCCGACTACTTTGAGTCTTTTCTCTATATTAAGGCGGGTGACCTGTTTTTGTTCTGTCCTTTTCTATCTTTCTCTGGCTTGTATCCATTTGGCCCCATTCAGCCTACTATTTTAAGACGTTTATCCCCATCCAGGTGTCAATTTTTTACTGGTGAGCGGTAGCGAGCCAGCATATTTTTTATTTTTGTTTGACAGGCTAAATTTGTACATTTTTCGATAGAAAAATGTCTCCGGCGAAGCCGGATTTCTTCATATAATGCTGGCTCGCTACGCTCGCCAGGAAGAAATCAACACCTAGATGGGGATAAACGTCTTAAAATAGTTGGCTGAATGGGGCCGAATGGATACAAGCCAGAGAAAGAGAGAAAAGGACAGAAATAACAAAAAGCAGGTCACCCCCCTTAACGGCCTTTCAAAACAAGACCAGCATGCTCTCTCGTAGCTCAGAGGTAACGGTTAGGCCTCCCACCCAAGAGGTCTAGTGTTCGATTCCAGCACTATTCAATATTTTTGTGCTTGTATATTACTTATAGAAAATTAAGTTAGGTTAGGACATTTTAGTTAGGTTAGTCTAATAACAAATTATATAATATATTCTGAAGACAAGAAATCAACGTCCTCGCGTATGAACACATCCACACAGCACTGCCGCACCACACCAACATCCACACAGCACTGCCGCACCACACCAACATCCACACAGCACTGCCGCACCACACCAACATCCACACAGCACTGCCGCACCACACCAACATCCACACAGCACTGCCGCACCACACCAACATCCACACAGCACTGCCGCACCACACCAACATCCACACAGCACTGCCGCACCACACCAACATCCACACAACACTGCCGCACCACACCAACATCCACACAACACTGCCGCACCACACCAACATCCACACAGCACTGCCGCACCACACCAACATCCACACAGCAATGCCGCACCACGCCAACATCCACACAGCACTGCCGCACCACACCAACATCCACACAGCACTGCCGCACCACACCAACATCGGGCTCCGTACTTAGTTCAATATACCACAATTATAATGTTCCCGTGTATATATATATATATATATAGACAGATCAAGTATATCTCACAAATACACGTGAGCTATTAAATGTTTATATACAACCCAGACGGGATCGAACCTCCGACATTCAGAACGAGTGTCCAACTTTTAATCCACTCGTTCTGAATGTCGGAGGTTCGATCTCGGCTGGGGGTATTTAAACATATATATATATATATATATATATATATCCGATCATTTCTAACCAGTTTATGGAATATTTTGAGACTCGGTTTTTACCTAAAATATGTAACTTTAGACTTCCTTGGTTTAGATATGTTGACGACATTTTGTGTCTTTGGCCTACCAATCAAAATCACCATTCACTCCTTAATAAACTTAACGATCTTGTCCCCTCGATTTCAATCAAAATTGAAGAAGAATTAACCAATAAACTACCTTTCCTTGATACCATGATCTTAATAAATAAAGGTCAATGTTTGTCAGTTACCCGACCTTTGTTACTAAACTCCTCCCACAGCTGTGGTGCCAGGTGGGAGTGTGGGGCACCGTTGGAGAGCCCAGGCTTTGGAGATGGTTTTAGGCGAGTTTAGTGGAAATCAGAGACACTTTTGTTTAATAAATTTTTCGGCAGAACTTATGTAGTATACGGGAGCGAAAAAAATGCGAAAAAAATGGCCGTTTGCGGCAGAAGGAGGCCTCCGATCGAAAAGGTGTATGGAACGAAAGTTGTTCGCAGCCCCCCAAAATGGGGGTACGGATGAGGTCAGATCCAAAATCGGAGGTCATTTAGCGGCCGAAATCGAGGTCGCCGTTTAATGAGGCACAGGGAGGTCGAGGCCGGTGATTATGGTAGTAGTAGTATTGTGATGATTGTGGTAGTAGTGATTGATGATGGTGATTATGGTAGTAGTAGTATTGTGATGATTGTGGTAGTAGTGATTGATGATGGTGATTATGGTAGTAGTAGTATTGTGATGATTGTGGTAGTAGTAGTATTGTGATGATTGTGGTAGTAGTGATTGATGATGGTGATTATGGTAGTAGAATTTAAACCCGGGCAACGCCGGGTACCCCTCCTAGTTATAAATAATAATGGTCACTTAAAATTTAAGGTATATAGAGAGCCGACTCTTGTAGATTCCTATATTAATTTGTTCTCCAACCTTCATATTAAAGTAAAACTATCCATTTCTTCAGGTATGTTACTAAGAGCATTAAGGATATGTAACCCAGAATTCATGGGTGACGAATACAAACAAATCTACAATCTACAATCTGTGGGGGCACTCGGTTATGGCCTTGGAATTGCTCGGGGCCTTGGGGCTGTTCGGCCAGGCAGCTTGGGGAACAACAACAACAACAACAACAACAACAACAATCTAGCCAATACACTCTGCTATCCTGAAAAGTCTTGTTGATCAAAGTTTAGCCAAAGCCGAAAAAAACTTCCATAATGTAAATATTAAAGCTCACTTTTCAAGGACAAATATCTTAGTTTTGCCATATCACGATGAATTAAGGGGAGGTTTCCACTTGAGGGATTTTTTTCTTTACCCCTATCTCCCTCATGTTTAGCCCCATTGCTTTTGAGATTTTAAGACGTTCGCCCCATTAGTTTGGCGATTTTAAGAACTTTCACCCCATTTATGTCACTTTAAGACCTGTTGTCCCATTTAGGTGTCGATTTTTTTCCTGGCGAGCGATAACGAGCCTATAATTTAAGAGGAACCGGCCATCGGCCGGGAAATATTTCTACCGAAAAATGTACAAATTTATCTTGAAAGAGGGTCATGGGGGTGTAATTTCAAGCTTGATGGAAGTCTAGGAAACGCACTAAAAACCTCCCCTTTTAACACCTCTCACAACATCTCTCAAGAATTTGAATATAAAATGCAGTGTTCAATTATGAAAACTCCATCAAGTCTACTTTGATTAAAAACAGCCCTAGCAATTATGCAGGTGGTGTGTGTGTGTGTGTGTGTGTGTGTGTGTGTGTGTGTGTGTGTGTGTGTGTGTATTAATTATAACAGTCATAATGAATAACAGGACATCATTACACAGGACATAGGACAAACTGCAAAAAAAAAATATATTCGAGGTGAGAGTGTTAAGGGGAGATCTCCACTTGAGGGATTTTTTTTTCTGGACTCCTTTCTCCCTCAGGTTTAGCCCCATTGGTTTTTTTTTCTAATTTTAAGACGTTCGCCTCATTATTTTGACGATTTTAAGAACTTTCGACCCATTTCTGTCAATTTTAAGACTTTTCGTGCCATTTAGGTGTCGATTTTATCCTGGCGAGCGATAGCGAGCCTGTAATTTAAGAGGAACCGGCTTTCAGCCGGGACATTTTCTACCGAAAAATGTACAAATTTATCTTGAAAGGGGCTCAAGGGGGTGTAATTTTAAGCTTGATGGAGGTCTAGGGAACAAACTAAAAACCTCCCCTTAACCCTATACACATGAGGTATGGTCACTATGTATTGTCTTTGTTTTTTGTTTTTGTTTATATTAATTATTTTTATATATGTAAGTTTATATATGTATACAGTATATGTGTGTGTGTATGTAGGACCGTGTGTGTATGTATATATGTGTTTATCTATAATTTATATACTGTTTAGTTGTGAGGGGGAATATGCCAGGTGTGGGGCTATTCGGCTTTCTACAGACTCCTTTTATCCTTATGTTGATCTGACCATTTTGGGAAGGTCAGTCCCCCGGGTCCATAGTCTTAGTGAGTTGGGCCTATAATTCGGGTTGGGTGTGGGAAGGATCTGCCTTGTGTGGCCAATCGGCTTTCTGCAGACTCTTTTTGTTCTTATATATGTCATTTTATTGTGTATGTATGTACCGTGTGTGTGTATACAGTATGCTTGTATATGTGTATGTATATGTAATTACATGTATTTCTACAGGTATATGTATGTCTTCATATTTACAGAAGTTACGATAACAGTTTGAAAGGGATCTGCCATTTTTTTTTTTTTTTTTTTAAATGTGTATCAAATTGTATATTTGATTAGATTGTATTGTTAGGCACATTTCAATGTATAATTATAATTTGTAAGACATATATGTTTTATATAAATTAAGTATGTTCCTTAAAATATGGCAACAGGCAGTAGGCTGGCAACACTTTTTGTATTTATATGCTAGTTAGCAACTCACAGATGATTTAGGACGGGTATTTAAGCCTCACTCTCCCCCTGTGTTCTTGTATTACCCTGAAGATGTCTTGAGAGAATAGACGAAAGCTTGGTGTTCCATTGTTTCAATTTTCCTAGCGAGTTTTACTACACATATATATATATATATATATATATATATATATATATATATATATATATATATATATATATACAGTGTTCAGAGGGGTTTAGAGGCTAGCGGAACAAGCAATGGTTGACCAGCTTTCTTGGTCCACTCGTATGGGACAATAGGCCTTCGCTGATTTCCACTTTTCTAATGTTCTTAACCTCTTCAGACTCATATGACGCAGAGGTTGCCAGATTAGCAATAAGAAATAGAGTTCTCTCACTCTTATAATTACCTCTCCAAAATTAGTTTTCTGCCCACAGCTAACTCAAAGACAACTGCAGAGGTTGAAGTAACTAAACTAAAGGTTTGTAAATACCCCTGATGGTAACAAAGGCTTTAAAGTATCCCCAATAGGCTCAACACAGCTAACTCAAAGACAACTGCAGAGGTTGAAGTAACTAAACTAAAGGTTTATAAATACCCCTGATGGTAACAAAGGCTTTAAAGTATCCCAATAGGCTCAACACAGCTAACTCAAAGACAACTGCAGAGGTTGAAGTAACTAAACTAAAGGTTTCTAAATACCCCTGATGGTAACAAAGGCTTTAAAGTATCCCCAATAGGCTCAACACAGCTAACTCAAAGACAACTGCAGAGGTTGAAGTAACTAAACTAAAGGTTTTATAAATACCCCTGATGGTAACAAAGGCTTTAAAGTATCCCCAATAGGCTCAACACAGCTAACTCAAAGACAACTGCAGAGGTTGAAGTAACTAAACTAAAGGTTTATAAATACCCCTGATGGTAACAAAGGCTTTAAAGTATCCCCAATAGGCTCAACACAGCTAACTCAAAGACAACTGCAGAGGTTGAAGTAACTAAACTAAAGGTTTCTAAATACCGTGATGGTAACAAAGGCTTTAAAGTATCCCTAATAGGCTCAACACAGCTAACTCAAAGACAACTGCAGAGGTTGAAGTAACTAAACTAAAGGTTTCTAAATACCCCTGATGGTAACAAAGGCTTTAAAGTATCCCCAATAGGCTCAACACAGCTAACTCAAAGACAACTGCAGAGGTTGAAGTAACTAAACTAAAGGTTTATAAATACCCCTGATGGTAACAAAGGCTTTAAAGTACAGTATCCCCAATAGGCTCAACACAGCTAACTCAAAGACAACTGCAGAGGTTGAAGTAACTAAACTAAAGGTTTCTAAATACCCCTGATGGTAACAAAGGCTTTAAAGTATCCCCAATAGGCTCAAAATCGCGTCATATGTCGGAGAGGGTTAATTCCCTTGCTCGTTTATAGTGTGTGTATTTTTATTCTAGTGATAACCAGGGAGTGGGATGGTCCTTCCGGAAACACAGTGTTTAAGGGGAGATTTCCACTGGAGGGATTTTTTTTTCTTGACTCCTTTCTCCCTCATGTTTAGCCCCATCGTTTTTCTAATTTTAAGACGTACACCCCATTATTTTGACGATTTTAATAACTTTCACCCCATTTCTGTCAATTTTAAGACCTTTCGTGCCATTTAGGTGTCGATTTTACCCTGGCGAGCGATAGCGAGCCTGTAATTTAAGAGGAACCGGCTTTCAGCCGGGACATTTTTCTACCGAAAAATGTACAAATTTATCTTGAAAGGGGCTAAAGGGGGTGTAATCATAAACTTGAAGGAGGTCTAGGGACCAAACTAAAAACCTCTCCTTAACAAATGTATTTTATTTGTTCTCAGGTTGACAATGGCCACGTGATCATCCCGACCGACCTGGAGCCTCCGCGGAAGAGAGTCCTCCCGGAGTTCACCCGCTACGCCCACCAGCTCAAGTCCGGGAATATCACTATCCTGGACGCCCGCACCTTCTACATCCCGAACCTCCACTACGACGGACTGGGGCCGGACGCGTACTTCTGGGTTGGCAACGGATCCCAACCCGGACCAAAAGGCCACAAGATCCCTAATGAGATGGGAAGGTAAGCCAAAGAAATATCTCTACTCTGACTTTGTTCCCTACATCAAGCTTTAAAATATCACCCAAGACCTCCTTTAACATATATTTGGGACCTCCATCAAAGACCTCCCCCCCCCCCTTTCAAGAGCAATTTGTACATTTTTCATTAGAAAAATGTCTCGGCCAAAGGCCGGCTTCTCTTATATTACAGGCTCGCTATCGCTCGCCAGGAAAAACTGTACGCCTGAATGGGGCGAAACATTATAAAATCGGCACCTTGATAGGGCGAAACGTTTTAAAATCGACACCTCAATGGGGTGAAACATCTTAATGTTAAAAAGGGATGGTGCGAAAGGTCTTAAAATCGCCAAACTAATGGGAAGGTAGCACAAAATATAATGTAAGAGAGTTGGAAGCCCGCACCTTCTACATCCCGAACCTCCCCTACGACGGACAGGCTCCTATCGCTCGCCAGGAGAAAATCTACACCTGAATGGGACGAAATGTCTTAAAATCGACACCTGAATGACGCGACAGGTCTTAATGTTGACAAAGAACATGGGGTAAAAGGTCTTAATATCAACAAAGAACTTGGGTGAAAGATCTGGATATACCAATGTACGTCCGTTCTACCTCCACTACGACGGACTGGGGCCGGACGGGTATTTCTGGGTTGGCAACGGATCCCAACCCGGACTAAGAGGGGCACAAGATCCCTAATGAGCTGGGAAGGTGAGGGCAGTGATGTAGGGCATAATGTAACCTCAGATATAGGAGGTGTGGTGAAGTGGTTTTGCCACTGGACTGATAAACAAATGGACCCGGGTTCAAATCCCAATATGTCAAGGGGAAGATGTTATTGGGATGGATTTTGTGCTGTACCTAGTATCAGTGCATTACCACAGCACACCGACACGCCAAATAAATACCCTCATTGTTCCCTGATTAAATAGCACTGTATGAATATTCCCATATTCAAAATATGTTACAGGGGGACAATGCCTAGTGAGTTCATTGCTCAATAGGTTGCGTTCTGAGAGTGAGGGTCCGAGTCTAGGAGGTGAAACGGTGAAGCATAGGAAGCGAGGTAGCTTCAGAGATGGGGCTGCTTCGAATCGTGAGTGAGCAATGAAGCCCCATGGATTCTGCGAAGGCAAGATGGCATAGGATGGTTGCAGCTAAAAGTGCTTCACATGTCTCACCCCCTAATATATATATATAAAAAAAAAAAAAAAAAAAAAATTGTTTATATGTGTATGAAAGAGACGATAGGTAACATTTCATATAACAAATGCCTCACACCTTCCCCGCTTCCAAGTTGAGAAAAGGATAGAGAGCCAAATTCAAAATATGTTAGAGTCAAAAGATCAGGACACACGGAGCTTGAACCAGTTTTAAGTCATAGGTAGAGGGAAAGATAGAATAAGGGCGAGTTCCAAAATGTACTTGTTGAGTGATTAAGTTATTGTAAAAATGCTGCTACTAAGTTAATATATCCTAAACTTAGTGTCTGATCCCTGGAATGTCGCAAAAAAAAAAAAAAAAATGCGGTCAATATAATAATGGTGGATGCTGTCAACACACTTGACTATATCTTAACCTATTCAGTACCGGTGACATCCATTTTATTATAGGCTGGTAAATATTAGATGACTTTAAGGGGAGGTTTTTAGTTAGTTCCCTAGACCTCCATCAAGCTTAAAATTACACCCTCTAGGCCCCCTTTCAAGATAAATGTGTACATTTTTCGGTAGAAAAATGTTCCGGCCAAAGGCCGGTGCCTCTTAAATTACAGGCTCGCTATCGCTCGCCAGGAAAACATCGACACCTAAATTGCATGAAAGGTCTTAAAATTGACAGAAATGGGGCGAAAGTTCTTAATTATGGTGCGAATGTCTTAAAATATCAAAAGCAATGGGGCTAAACACGAGGGAGAAAGGGGTCCAGAAAAAAATCCCTCAAGTGGATATCTCCCCTTAAGGGTACATCACACAGTCAGGAGTGCAAGCTAGTGGGAGTCTAACAGAAGTCGCTAGAATCACTAGGAGTCATCGAATTTCACCGCGACTGAGTGGGAGTCTAACAGAAGTCGCTAGGAGTCGCTAGAGTCACTAGGAGTCATCGATTTTCACTGCGAATAGGCCTGCGAGTCCGAATTGTCCCCTACTCCTAGTGACTCTAGCTCGCACTCCTGACTGTGTGATGTACCCTTAACTCAACTTTCGAGGGCGAGGATATCGAACTCCAGCTTCCCGAGAACATGACCGTCTGTGACATCGATTATTTGACCGTGGTTCTTCAATCATAACTTTGACCATTCTGCGAGTAATCCGACTAGTTTTAAACTGTCTTTACCTTCCAATCTGGGGATTCTCAGAGCGTACGAGGGTGAGGACATCGAACTCCAACTCTTTGAGAACATCTATAGTCTATTCGCTGTAAGTATGGGAGAGATCATGACCTCTAACCTCTGTAACTCTATAACGACTAGGGTAATCAGGCTAATTTTTTTTTTTTTTTTTTTTCTATATTCCAACTACTCCCTCTCGGGCATAGGCTGAGAGCCTGTACATTCCACCGCTCAACACGGTGAAGCCCGTGAGGTCTTGTTCCAGTCTGGGGAGTGAGACATGTGAAGCATCCATCATGGCTCGAAACAGCTCCATCTCTGAAGCGGCCGGTTGCTTCGCTCAAGTGCTTCACCGTCTCACCCTCCAGACTCAGACCCTCACTCTCAGAACGCCACCTATTGAGCAGTGAACTCACTAGGCATTGTCCCCCTGTAGCATATTTTGAATATGGGAATATTCATACAGTGTTATTTAATCAGGGAACAATGAGAGTATTTTTTGGCATTTCGGTGGGATTTGTGGTAATGCACTGATACTAGGTACAGCACAAATTCAATCCCAAAAATATCTTCCCATTGACATATCGGGATTTGAACCCGGGTCCATTGGATTACCAATCCAGTGGCATGACCACTCCACCACACCTCCCCTATGTCTACCATTTGGGAAGAGTCAGTCAAGGAATGGATGTGGAAATTTACAGACCATTCGTTCTATCCTTTTTTGAGTTACAGAGGTTAGGGGTCATGATTTCTCGCCTTTTTACAGCGGATAGACTATAGTACATGGCCAACTTACTTAGATCACCTACAAAATTACTTAGGCCATTCTGTGGGTAATCCGACTAATTTAAAACTGTCTATGCCTTTCAGTCTGGGCGTCCTCAGAGCATACTAGGGCAAGGGCATCGAACTCCAACTCCCCGAGAACATAATTGTCTATGGCATCGATACTGGCCGTAGCGTCGCCTACAAGAATATCTTAGACCATTCTGCGGTTAATCCAACTAATGTAAAACTGTCTATATCTTTCAGTCTGGCGATCCTTAGAGCGTACGAAGGCGAGGACATCGAACTCCAACTTCCCGAGAACATGACCGTCTATGACATTGACTACCTGGCCATCTGGTGCGTTGCCTACAAGCATAACTTCGGCCACGTACTCATCCCGCGCCCCGAGGATCTGTGGGTGCCTCCTGCTCTCAACCAGGCCCGCGTCAAGGTAAAGAAAACGGGATCGTGTTTCTTTTGTTTTGATTTTATATTTCTGTTCTCGTTTTAGTCTCCTTTGAGGATTGAGATGCATTTTAGCAGTTTATTGTGGCTATTATTAGACGATTTAATTTAGATTATGAATCATTTTAGCACTTTATTATAGATACTGATAGACGATTTTATTCAGATTATGACTCATAGAAAATGGGAGCGTGTTGACTTAATTCATTAGTTTTAATTCATATTTTTGTTTTCGTGTTTAGACCTTGAGGATTGTGGAGCTTTGTAGCAGTTTATTATGGCTATTATTAAACGATTGTATGCAGTTTGAGAAGGTCTTATGTTATCCAGAGGGTTTATTGAGGTCGTATTTACCCTCTGTGAATCCTAGAGATAGATTATAAGCTAAAGAAAATCGTCTAACGGTAACGAAAACATGGTGAAAATTACGCCCTTTTATTTTTTTTATTTTTTTATTTATTTTTTTTTTTGAGTGGATCACATAAATTATAATTATGCTTTCATTAATTTCATTGGGGGTGTTTGGTATTGCAGTGAAATTAATACAAAATAGATTATCAGTAACTTCAGGGATATTTCGTGGCGAGGGCCGGTTCTATATGATCTGTGCCCCATGAATATTCTTTCCTCTCACTTAAGGGGAGATCTCCACTCGAGGGATATTTTTCTGGACCCCTTTCTCCCTCATGTTTAGCCCCATTGCTTTTGATATTATAAAACGTTTGCCCCATTAATTTAGCGATTTTAAGAACTTTCACACCATATTAAGACCTTTCGTGCCATTCAGGTGTCAATTTTATCCTGGCGAGCGATAGCGAGCCTGTAATTTAAGAGGAACCGGCCATCGGCCGGGAAATTTTTCTACCGAAAAATGTACAAATTTATCTTGAAAGGGACTCAAGGGGGTGTAATTTTAAGCTTGATGGAGGTCTAGGGAACAAACTAAATACCTCCCCTTAAACATCAGGCTACCATAGTGCGGGTGGGAATATGAACATGATTAGATTATTATCCATTATTATCCATTATTATCCATTATTCGAGAATGGCTAATAAGTCGTCGGCGTGTGCATCAACCTTTATTAACCGTCTTGGTGGTGTAGTGGTTAAGGTGTCTAAAAATCTGTGTGTGATAACCTGGGTTCGAATCCTGGTGGATCACATATATGCTTTCATTAACCCTCTCCGACATATGACGCAATTTTGAGCCTATTAGGGAAACTTTAAAGCCTTTGTTACCATCAGGGGTATTTATAAACCTTTAGTTTAGTTACTTCAACCTCTGCAGTTGTCTTTGAGTTAGCTGTGTTGAGCCTATTGGGGATACTTTAAAGCCTTTGTTACCATCAGGGGTATTTAGAAACCTTTAGTTTAGTTACTTCAACCTCTGCAGTTGTCTTTGAGTTAGCTGTGTTGAGCCTATTGGGGATACTTTAAAGCCTTTGTTACCATCAGGGGTATTTATAAACCTTTAGTTTAGTTACTTCAACCTCTGCAGTTGTCTTTGAGTTAGCTGTGTTGAGCCTATTGGGGATACTTTAAAGCCTTTGTTACCATCAGGGGTATTTAGAAACCTTTAGTTTAGTTACTTCAACCTCTGCAGTTGTCTTTGAGTTAGCTGTGTTGAGCCTATTGGGGATACTTTAAAGCCTTTGTTACCATCAGGGGTATTTAGAAACCTTTAGTTTAGTTACTTCAACCTCTGCAGTTGTCTTTGAGTTAGCTGTGTTGAGCCTATTGGGGATACTTTAAAGCCTTTGTTACCATCAGGGGTATTTATAAACCTTTAGTTTAGTTACTTCAACCTCTGCAGTTGTCTTTGAGTTAGCTGTGTTGAGCCTATTGGGGATACTTTAAAGCCTTTGTTACCATCAGGGGTATTTATAAACCTTTAGTTTAGTTACTTCAACCTCTGCAGTTGTCTTTGAGTTAGCTGTGGGCAGAAAACTAATTTTGGAGAGGTAATTATAAGAGTGAGAGAACTCTATTTCTTATTGCTAATCTGGCAACCTCTGCGTCATACGAGTCTGAAGGGGTTAATTTCATTGGAGGTGTTTGGTGTGGTGGTGAAATTAATACACAAATAGATCACAGAGGCCTATCGATAATGAATGAACTATACAACTAAACATCTTAACCTGGATAAACTCGTCTAATAGTTGCCACAATGAATTAAGGGAAGGTATTTAGTTTGTTCCCTAGACCTCCATCAAGCTTAAAATTACACCCCCTTGAGTCCCTTTCAAGATAAATTTGTACATTTTTCGGTAGAAAAATGGCCCGGCCGAAGGCCGGTTCCTCTTAAATTACAGGCTCGCTATCGCTCGCCAGGATAAAATCGACACCTGAATTGCACGAAAGGTCTTAATATGGGGTGAAAGTTCTTAAAATCGCTAAACTAATGGGGCAAACGTTTTATAATATCAAAAGCAATGGGGCTAAACATGAGGGAGAAAGGGGTCAAGAAAAAAATCCCTCAAGTGGACATCTCCCCTTAACAAGATGACTAAATGAGTAAAGGGAAGGTTTTTAGTTTGTTCCCTAGACATCCATCAAGATAAATTGGTACTTTTTCGGATTTTTTTTGGGGGGTTCCTCTTAAATTATAGGCTCGCTATCGCTCGCCAGGAAAAAATCAACACCTATGCGGTACAGGTCTTAAAATTGACAGAAATGGGGCGAAAGTTCTTAAAATCGTCCAACTCATGGGCCGAACGTCTTAAAATCTCGAAACAAATGGGGTCAAGAAAAAATCTCTCAAGTGGAAATCTATTTTTTTGATATTATTATGTTATCCCCACCAACCAACTTTACTCCTAAACTCGATTTTATTAGACGATTTTATTCAGATTAGGAAGGGTGTGTGGAAGTCAGAGGGTGGATTGGGCCAGTCTTTTAGCCCTTGAACACCCACAGATCCTTCCTAAGCTGTGTAAAACCGTTTGATGATAGCCAGAATAAACTGCTAAAACGCGTCATAATCTTAAAAGGATAATTGTGTCATTATATGTATTGAATATACATACAGTATATATATATATATATATATATATATATATATATATATATATATATATATATGCAATCAGTGTTCCTAATATACATTTTAGTTTCCAGAATATTAATCTTTAGAATATATTAAATGTGCGACGCAGAAGCTGATACAACGAATTATTATTTTATATTATATTATTATGTGTGTGTATAATTGTCTACATCACTCTATCTCCATCTCTCTTCTGTATGATTTATAATATATGCTATTATATCCCTTCGTAATATATAAATATAACAAGGGGGTCTTGATCAGTTCCCCCTCTCACCTCTTCTCCATTTTCTTTAACCATATTTATTTGTTCATTTTCTATATCCCATTTTCTTCTTTCTTATCAGGTATTTATATTCCGTTTCGATTGACGTATTTTTACATTACATGATTCTGATATTATTCCCGAGATCTTCATTCCAATCCTGCATGTCGATTTCTGTCATACGATGTCAAGTTTGTGTGTTTATTTAAGTACACATTTACTGCAACAAAACTGATACAAAATTTAAGAGAATTAATTTAAACAATGTCTAAAGTTTCTATGGTATGTTAATCGTTCTAACCACATATTTCAATGGTACGTCAATTGGTCTAAACACATTGTATCGTATGGGGCCGATATGTGCGCAAATCTACTTCTCAGGTTTGGCCATTCATTATAAAACACATGAAATATATTTTGTCTGTCTTTAGAATGACAATTCATTATAAAGCACAATTAAAATATACATTGTTTGCCTTTAAAAGTTAAAAGCTATACAATTGGTGCTGATTGTTATACAAAATGATGATTATATGCTCCTTATACAATATATACCAGTGTTGTTGCAGTCAATGTATTTTATATTCACACAAATTTTGCTATGTATAGCTGTCGACTGAGTCGGTGAGTTCTTATAAATTTATTTATGCAAACATTTGTATTCAGCTTAATATTTATATCTAAGCATTGAGTAGTAATGATACAAAATTATTATTTAGCATTTAATTATTATGAAAGTATTTATATAAATCTATTCCACTGGTTATATTTGCATAAGTAAAGGTACAAGAGCTCGCGAATATCAGTTTACAGGTTTACCTTGCAAAGCGGCCACCAGATGTCATTGGTTCCGCTGGTTAAGTAGAAGGAAACAGATTCCTTATTTGATATTCCTTTTTCATATTTTTAGCAAACGTAATTTCTTGATCATTTATATTATTTTTTCTTAGGCCTGACGTGTAACCTTTAAGTTAGCAGTGTTAATTATTATTGTTTTGAACCCTTCGTACGATGGCTCAAGTCTTTGTTATAATCTGGCTACCATAAGACGGTTATAGTTAGATTAGGAGGGATCTGTGGGAAGCCTAGAAGTCCTGATAGCATAATCGTCTTGTACTAGCCAGAATAGAATTAAAACTACACCATCGTATGCACTGTAAAAAATGTGTGAACAAAATACAATATGTAGAGTGTAGCGGAACTGGTACATATAATAATAGTTATACATAACAATTGGAAATTTGGAACAGTTACTCAAGTCCTTTGGAAAACATTCATGGTTCTTGTTCTAAATTAATGTATTCTGTTATGGAAGGCAAATTAATGAAGCATGTTCATATTAACCCGAAAGCTACGATGTTCCTTCAGGAATGTTTTAATGGGCGAATGCAACGTTACCTCCGGAAAATGTAACTTAAAGGGAGACTGGCCGTTTTGTTTGGTCTATTAATTCATTTATTCATATATTTGTTTAGTTTCCTCCTTAGACCTCCATCAAGCTTAGGAAAACACCCTCTAGATAAATTTGTAAATTTTTCGGTAGAAAAAAATTCCGGCCAAAGGCCGGTTCCTCTTAAAATTGCAGGCTCACTAACGCTCACCAGGAAATAATCGACACCTAAATGGCACAACATGTCTTAAAATTGACGAGATGGGGCGAAAGGTGTTAAAATCGCCAAACTAATGGGCAGAACGTCTTCTAATCTAAAAACTAGTTGGGCTAAACATTAGGGAGAAGGGGGTCCAGAAAAACGATCTGCCTCTTCTCTCTCTCTCTCTCCTCTATTCTACTTTTTCCCTCCCCCACTCCCTATCCTTCCTCCCTCCCGCCTTAAATATGTTCAGTCACCCTCCTCTAAACCTCCCCTACCTCCTCCCTCCCTCTTACATATGCGAGACAGCAGCTGGACCCCTCAGTGTCTCGAGAGACTCCAGAGGAAGCAGACGTATGGCACTCGGCCTCCTATACACTCGCTACCCGCCCATCACAATAATACACTGGATATTTACTCTTGGCACCTATTTTGGGGTTCTGTACTGATGGTGTAATGGTTAGAGCGTGTATGTTATGTATGTGATATCCTGGGTTCAAATCCTGGGAGAATCACATGCTTTCATTTATTTAAATTTGGAGGTTATTGGCGTTAAGAACGATTTTAAAAATTATACTAATGTTCATTATACAAGTAAAATATGAGGATATGGTGCAGTAATATTGCTTTATGTGGTAAATATAAGCTATTTTGTCCGAACGGAAGCTAAATCTTTCGCACTGGGCGGGCGTGTCAGAAACAGGTCTAACGCAGCTCCGGGTTAAGGGGAGATGGGTCGTTTTTCTGCCCCCCCCCCCCCTTCTCCGTCATGCTTAGCCCCATTAGTTTGTCGATTTAAAGACTTTTTGTCCTATTTCTTAGTCAATATTAAGGTTGTTCGTGTTATTTAGGTGTCGATTTTTCCCTGGCGAGCATTAGCGAACCTGTAATTTAAGAGGAAGGTCGGGAAATATTTCTATAAAAAAAAATATAAATATATCTTGAAGGAGGGTCTCGGAAGTGTTTTATAAAAGCTTGATGGAGGTCTAAGGAGGAAGCTATAGACGTAATAAAACTATAGACGTAATCAAACTATAGACGTAATCAAACTATAGACGTAATCAAACTATAGACGTAATAAAACTATAGACGTAATAAAACTATAGACGTAATAAAACTATAGACGTAATAAAACTATAGACGTAATAAAACTATAGACGTAATAAAACTATAGACGTAATAAAACTATAGACGTAATAAAACAATAGACGTAATAAAACTAGACGTAATAAAATTATAGACGTAATAAAACTAGACGTAATAAAACTATAGACGTAATAAAACTAGACGTAATAAAACTATAGACGTAATAAAACAATAGACGTAATAAAACTATAGACGTAATAAAACTATAGACGTAATAAAACAATAGACGTAATAAAACTATAGACGTAATAAAACTATAGACGTAATAAAACTATAGACGTAATAAAACTATAGACGTAATAAAACTATAGACGTAATAAAACAATAGACGTAATAAAACTAGACGTAATAAAATTATAGACGTAATAAAACTAGACGTAATAAAACTATAGACGTAATAAAACTAGACGTAATAAAACTATAGACGTAATAAAACAATAGACGTAATAAAACTATAGACGTAATAAAACTATAGACGTAATAAAACAATAGACGTAATAAAACTATAGACGTAATAAAACTATAGACGTAATAAAACTATAGACGTAATAAAACTATAGACGTAATAAAAGGATCAATAAATGAGCAAATAAATACGCCCATTCCTCCCTTAACCCCTTCGGTACCCGGCAAATTTTTTTTTAGTTTATTGTGGCTACTAATAATCGATTTAATTCAGTTTCGGAAGGATCTCCAGTAATAATAAGGCTTCGACCTACCTCAATCAACCCTTAACTACCACAGATCCTTCCTAAGCTGCACAGAATCGTCAAAATATAGCTAGATTGAAATTGAATAAACGTCGTCGGTAGAACAGGGGTTAATAAGCTTACACTCTATGCCCCACTAGTTTTGAAATTATAAGACGTTCGGCCCATTAGTTTGGCGATTTTTACACTTTTCGCCCCATTTCGTTGTCAATTTTAAAATCTTTCGTGCCATTTAGGTGTCGATTATTTCCTGGCGAGCGATAGCGAGCCTGCAATGTTAAGAGGAACCGGCCTTCGGCCGGGAAATTTTTCTACCGAAAAATGTACAAATTTATCTTGAAGGGGGGTCTAGGGGGTGTTTTTCTAAGCTTGATGGAGGTCTAGGGAGGAAACTAAACAAAATATATGAATAAATGAATTAATAGACCAAACAAACGGTCAGTCTCCCCTTAATTAACCTCAACCGAACCAGTAATATAGAAGGCTATTGGTTATGTCCACACAAATGTTTACAGTTTATGAAGGGTTACTTGTTATGGAGTTATACCTCATTTATATATGGAGTTATACCTCATTTATATATGGAGTTATACCTCATTTATATATGGAGTTATACCTCATTTATATATGGAGTTATACCTCATTTATATATGGAGTTATACCTCATTTATATATGGAGTTATACCTCATTTATATATGGAGTTATACCTCATTTATATGTGGAGTTATACCTCATTTATATGTGGAGTTATACCTCATTTATATGTGGAGTTATACCTCATTTATATATGGAGTTATACCTCATTTATATATGGAGTTATACCTCATTTATATATGGAGTTATACCTCCTTTATATATGGAGTTATACCTCATTTATATATGGAGTTATACCTCATTTATATATGGAGTTATACCTCATTTATATATGGAGTTATACCTCATTTATATATGGAGTTATACCTCATTTATATATGGAGTTATACCTCATTTATATGTTACGTTCTAGTGGATAGCTGAGGGAGGGTCACCGGCTTTTTTTTTTTCTCTCGGTCTCTCCTTTTCTCTCTTTGTTCCTGGCTTGTATCCATGCGGCCCCATTCAGTCAACTGTTTTAAGATGTTTATCCCCATCCAGGTGTCGATTTCTTCCTGGCGAGCGATAGCGAGCCAGTTATGGAGAAATTCGGCTTCGCCGGAGATTTTTTTTTACCTAAAAATGTACAAATTTATCTTGCTGTCAAAACAAAAATATATATATATGCTGGCTCGCTACCGCTCGCCAGGAAAATATTGACACTTGGATGGGGGTAAACGTCTTAAAACAGTAGGCTGAATGGGGCCGAATGGATAAAAGCCAAAGAGAGAGGGAGAGAAAGAGAAAAAAAGCGAGGTGGGCTCCCTTAAACACGCTGTAAAAATTAAGTATGCAATAAAGAACATACAGGTTTACCTAACAAACTTGGCATGCAATTTAAATGTGTAATAATCGATATTATTTACAAATTTGAAAAAAAAAAATCATGTTTTTTTTAACAAATTATACATATTTTGAATGTGTTCACTAATAATAATAATAATAATAATAATAATAATAATATATATCATAATAGTGATGATAATAATGAATTCACTACTACTACTACTACTACAAAAGTCAGGTCTTCTGTTATGCGCAATTTTTCTCCTTCAAGATTCAATAGCGACAAAAATAAAATCTATGTGGCCCTCTTAAATGGGTTCCAATTGATATTCTTAAAATGTGTGCCAATTTTGTTGGAGTTATGCATTCTATTTTGCACACCCAATTTATACAGTGTCTTTATACTAGGCTAGCAGTTAAATATATCTAGTGAACGCTAGTGAAAGTATGGGTCAAAGTCTAGGGAGTGCTCAACCCATGTTGCATTCTTGTTTTGAAAGTCTAGGGAAGTTCAACCCGTGTTTCGTTCTTGTTTTAACCTCTTCAAGTGCTGTGGATGTGCTTCCCGTTTGGGACACGTTATCAGAACATAAGAACCTGAGTTGGTGGTCTAATGGTTTAGATGCCCCGCGTCCCGTGTGCTGGCGACACCACACGTCCCTGTACCGACCATAGGCGATTTTGCCGGCGTCCTTGCCCGTTTGCAGGTGAATTAAGAGGTCGGGGCCGGACGGGACGTTAATTTGTGTATGTGTGAACCGAGCTTAAGATATATTAGAGGTACTAGAACTAAAGGAAGTCTATGTCAGAGTACGTACAAGATATGTAGAGAGTACTGAGAATATGTAGAGTAGCTGGTTAGTTGCTGAGAGTGATGAAGAGTATGTATGAGGGTGCAAGGGTGGCAGTGTGTGTAACGGATGAATAGAACAGGTTTTATATCGGAAAGTTGGGTTAAAGCAAGGGTGTGTGATGTCCCCATGGTTCTTCAGCAATATGGAGTCATGAAAGAGATACAAGGAAGAGCAGTGGATGTTGGTGTACCGCTGATAAGGGAAGCGAATGAGTGGAAGTTGCCTGTGTGTGATGTCCCCATGGTTCTTCAGCAATATGGAGTCATGAAAGAGATACAAGGAAGAGCAGTGGATGTTGGTGTACCGCTGATAAGGGAAGCGAATGAGTGGAAGTTGCCTGTGTGTGATGTCCCCATGGTTCTTCAGCAATATGGAGTCATGAAAGAGATACAAGGAAGAGCAGTGGATGTTGGTGTACCGCTGATAAGGGAAGCGAATGAGTGGAAGTTGCCTGTGTGTGATGTCCCCATGGTTCTTCAGCAATATGGAGTCATGAAAGAGATACAAGGAAGAGCAGTGGATGTTGGTGTACCGCTGATAAGGGAAGCGAATGAGTAGAAGTTGCCTGTGCTACTGTTTGCTAATGATGCAGTTCCGATGAGTGATAATTAGTGGGAGTTACAGGGTCTGGTATATATGTTTGGAATCGTGTGTGAAAAACGGAACCTCAAGGTCTATTTGATATAGAGTAAGAGTATGGTCTATGAAACGGGTGCAGTCACAGAAAGTGAGGCGAGATTAAATGATCAGATAATGGAAAATGTCAGCTCATTAAATCATTTGGGCAGTCTGTTGAGTAAAGATGGGAGTTTGGAGAATGAAGTGTGGGAGAGGGTGCAACAGGGGAAGAGGGTTGTAGGAATGCTGAAAGCAGTGACAAGGAATAGGGTGATGAGCATGGAAGTAACACGATAGTGTGATAATCCTGACATTAATGTATACGGGAGCGAAGCTTGGCCATTGTCGGAGAACCATTGAGGGAGATTTTTTCCTACGATTTACAAAAACTGTGCTCTATATTTTTTCCTCTGGCAGCAACTTCATTCCGTTAGCATCCGATTTCTCGATAGTCAATGGAAAAATATGGACGACTGTCTCCACATCAAATAAGCGCCACATTTTCATAATTAAAAACATATTTCACTACACAATCTTCGTAATAGATGAAGAATCAAAATGGGGACTTTTTTTTTTTTTTTTTTTTTTTTTGTCAGACGCCATTAGGCTATTATGATTAGTTTTTTTTTTTTTTTTGTCAGACTGTAATTCCCGAGAAGGGTTGGCCATGTCATTCTACCGTCCGCTAATAATTCAATTCAGTTCAAAAAGTATATTGCCGTGAAAAACAATCGACAACTGTCATGGGTTGAGCACTATCCACGGCGAGCACCTTATCTCCATGGTCACCAACAACAACAACAACAGCATCAACAACATCAACAACAACAGCAGCACAGCAGCACCGAAGAACCGCAGCGTCTCACTCGGGGTTTATTTCCGCAGCCTAAATGGTGGTTCGTGAGCAAGTCGCCGCAAGTAAGTTAATCACCCAACACAACGTCCATAGCGCATGCCAACGCTGACAAGTCTTGACACGTTATGTTTTCTGTTGACTCCGTTAGTTTGGTTTGTTTATGTTTTCGCTCACTTCGCTTTTTTATTATTATTTTGCGACAGCCCGATCTTATTGTTGTGTTTCAGGCGGTGTCGCCGCGCGATCGCTCTTCCCGGCAACTAAAAAGGTCCGCATTCTAAAGTTTGATTAGAATTTATTAAAAGCTCCTGGATTCTAAAGGTTGATGAGAATTGATTAACCCCTTCTTTACGGCACCGTCCTTTTAACTTTATTCTGGCTACTACTAGACTTATAACGGGCCTCCAGCAATTAACAGGCTTCGAACTATATCACTTAACCCTTTTTACTACCACAGATCCTTCTTAAAAGGCACAAAATCGTCTAAATATTGCTAGAACGCAATATTCTTACAGTTTCTTACAGTAGATAACACTTCGCTGGTACTCAAAGGGTTAAAAGTTTCCGGATTCTAAAGTTTGATGAGAATTTAGACAACGTAACCTACCTGTGGTCTAATTAATGATTTGATGATAATTTAGCCATCTAACATAATTTACCTATGGTCGAGTTAACCCCTTTTGTACCGGAAACGTCTCTTTTTATTTCATTCTAGCTGTATTTAGACTAATTTGTGTAGTTTAAGAAGGGTCTGTGGTAGTGAAAAGGGTTAAGGGGAGGTATTTAGTTTGTTCCCTAGACCTCCATCAAGCTTAAAATTACACCCCCTTGAGTCCCTTTCAATATAAATTTTTACATTTTTCGGTAGAAAAATTTCCCGGCCAAAGGCCGGTTCTTCTTAAATTACAGGCTCGCTATCGCTCGCCAGGATAAAATCGACACCTGAATAGCACAAAAGGTCTTAATATGGGGTGAAAGTTCCTAAAATCGCTAAACTAATGGGGCAAACATTTTATAATATCAAAAGCAATGGGGCTAAACATGAGGGAGAAAGGGGTCAAGAAAAAAATCCCTCAAGTGGAGATCTCCCCTTAAGTGAGGTAGTTCGAAGCCTGTTAATTGCTGGAGGCCCATTTTAAGGTGAATGAAATCATCCAATAGTTGCCAGAATAAAGTTAACAGAACGGCACCGGTACAGAAAGGGTTAATGATATACCGATACTGGTCAGGGAATGGTTGCTGATTCGAAAATTGCCGGATAAACGATCGCGAGTTGCTGATTGGAAAGTTGCCGGAAAAGCGATCGAGTGACGCCGCCTTTTTTGTGTGCACGGAGCATGTACGGCACCTCCACCACCACCATTCGCCACTCCTTGGTTAACGTAGGCTTTTACTATGTTGATTTTATGTTCCGACACACTTGAGTTATCGGGTATAAACGCCTTGTTGTGGAAGAGCTGTTTGTTGACATCGTTTCGCTTATAACAACTTCAGGTTAGTGGTTGGCATTCATTTCCTTTATAGCCTCTTGAGATAAGGGATATAGGTCTAACTTTAGGAGCTATAAGAGACAGGTTTAGCATTCATTTCCTTTATAGCCTCTTAAGGGGGTCACCATTTGTTTTTTGTTATTTCTGTCCTTTTCTCTCTTTCCCTGGCTTGTATCCATTCAGCCCCATTTAGCCAACTGTTTTAAGACGTTTATCCCCATCCAGGTGTCGATTTCTTCCTGGCGAGCGATAGCGAGCCAGCATTGTATAAAGAAGACCGGCTTCGCCGGAGACATTTTTCTATCGAAAAATGTACAAATTTAGTTTGCTGTCAAAACAAAAATAAATATATGCTGGCTCGCTATCGCTCACCAGGAAAATATTGACACCTGGATGGGGGTAAACGTCTTAAACCAGTAGGCTGAATTGGGGCCGAATGGATACAAGCCAAAGAGAGAGGGAGAGAAAGAGAAAAAAGCGAGGTGGGCTCCCTTAAGAGAAAGGATATACGTTTTGCTTACATTTCACTCAGCACAGTGACATACCGCAGACCTGAAGAGGCTATAAGACAAATTGTGTTTACTTTTGGGTTCCATCAGGTCATTGATGTTCAATCGGCCTAATAAGTGATGTCTCGGCACTAGGCCTAAGTATATTGCGATCAATAATTGGTATCAGGAATATCTCATGATTTCTTCCTGTCGCGGGAGATATTCCAACATGTTCCTATACTTACCCACCCTATTCAACATCTGGCAGACATTATTACATCACAGAGCGAGCCAAACATAATGACAGCTGAAACGTGACTTATTAGCGCTATGGTACATCTAACATTAAGGGGAGGTATTTAGTTTGGTCCCTAGATATCCTTCAAGCTTAAGATTACACCCCCTTGAGCCCCTTTCAAGATAAATTTGTACATTTTTCGGTAGAAAAATGTCCCGGCTGAAAGCCGGTTCCTCTTAAATTACAGGCTCGCTATCGCTCGCCAGGATAAAATCGACACCTAAATGGCACGAAAGGTCTTAAAATTGACAGAAATGGGTCGAAAGTTCTAAAAATCGTCAAAATAATGGGGCGAACGTCTTAAAATTAGAAAAGCAATGGGACTAAACATGAGGGAGAAAGGAGTCAAGAAAAAACTCCCTCAAGTGGAAATCTCCCCTTAAGCAGCTATAAACGAAGCATCGGCCGTTTTCAATGACCTGTTTCAGACATGAAGAAGTGAAAGCAAAACTTTGTCTACACTTAAGGGGAGATCTTCACTCGAGGGATTTTTTTTCTGGACCCCTTTCTCCCTCATGTTTAGCCCCATTGCTTTTGATACTATAAAACGTTTGCCCCATTAGTTTAGCAATTTTAAGAACTTTCACCCCATATTAAGACCTTTCATGCCATTCAGGT
Organism: Paralithodes platypus; assembly: GCA_032716605.1. NCBI lineage: Eukaryota > Metazoa > Arthropoda > Malacostraca > Decapoda > Lithodidae > Paralithodes > Paralithodes platypus. The sequence continues at coordinate 12,707,996 of CM064558.1, forward strand.
GTCGATTTTATTCTGGCGAGCGATAGCGAGCCTGTAATTTAAGAGGAAGCGGCCTTCGGCCGGGACATTTTTCTACCGAAAAATGTACAAATCTATCGTGAAAGGGACTCAAGGGGGTGTAATTTTAAGCTTGATGGAGGTCTAGGGAAAAAACTAAATACCTCCCCTTAATGCCTCTGCAGGTTCAGTACCTGAAGTACCTGAAGGTGAATCGTAATCAATGAAATTCTCCTCTAACTTGAAGACGCCAAATGCGAACCATGGTCAATAATATCGCTCTTCCTCGCACGGCGTTCATATCCATTCCGTCCACTTATCGGAGTTTATTTACGTTGATTTCACCTTTATTTGTTCACTTCAGTTTTATTTTTCCCTCCCTCTTTCTCACCACCACCCCATTCACTCAGCCCGAGGAAGTTCTGGAGGCGTACAGCGGAAGCGATCGAGACGTGTACGAGATCAGCGGTTCCTCCCCAACTGACTCGGTTCCTGATCTTACCCCGCAGACTGATTCAGACCACGGCTATGGATCTAGGTCACAAGCCAACTCCAGCGCGTCGGCTTCCTTCCCCTTCCACCACCGAGCCCACAATCCGATCCTTGTCTTTGCCTCCCAGATCCCCTTCCACGTCCTCCTCTCGGCTTTTATCCTCCTCCTCCCGTGTTCCCTCTTCGTCAACAACGCTTGGCTTTAATGGTCTTGCTTCTACCTCCTCTTCACTCCACTTCTGATCTTAACCCTTTCTGTACCGGTGACGTCCTTCTAACTTTATTCTGACTACTTTTAGACAAATTTACTCGGTTGCCAGGCTTCGAACTACCTCACTTACCATTTCTACCACCACAGACCCTTCCTAAGCTGCACAAAATCCTCCCAACATAGCTAGAATATAATGATATAGACGTCGCCGGGTTAACCCTTTCCTGTACCGGCGACGTCTGTTGTATTTTAGCCTAGCTGTAGTTAGAGGATTTGATGCAGTTTAAGGGGTTTTCAGTTTGTTCTCTAGACCTTCATCAAGCTTAAAATTACACCCGTAGACCCCCTTTCAAGATAAATTTGTAAATTTTTCGGTAGAAAAATTTCCCGGCCAAAGGCCGGTTCCTCTTAAACTACAGGCTCGCTATCGCTCGCCAGGAAAAAATTGACACCTAAATGGCACGAAAGGTCTTAAAATTGACAGAAATGGGGCGAAAGTTATGAAAATCGCCAAACTAATGAGGCAAACGTCTTAAAATGCCAAAACCAATGGAGCTAAACATGAGGGAGCAAGGGGTCAAGAAAAAAATCCCTCAGGTGGAAAACTCCCCTTAAGAAGGATCTGTGGTAGTAAACTGGGCGAAGTGAGATAGTTTGCAGCCTGATTACTATTGGAGAGACTTTATTTAAACTGAATAAGATAGTCTAATAGTTTAAGATAGTCTAATAGTTGGCGGAATATAATGAAAAGGACGTCACCGGTACTGAAGGGGTTAGCGTTGCTTTTCTACTGTTCATGATCTTTTCTGTTGCTTTGGAGTGATTGCGTTCTACAGCTTTCACGACCCATTTGCATTTGCGGAGATCACATTTGCATTTGCTGAAGTTACATTTGCATTTGCGGAAGTTACATTTGCATTTGCGGAAGTCACATTTGCATTTGCGGAAGTTACATTTGCATTTAATACTTTTAGGTAGCCGTCAAGTTGTCTCGATCGTAATTTTGGTTAACGATCATAGAATTGTATTAGTTTATGAGTGTGGTGTAGTTCTGTATAATATTCAATCAATCAATAACAGGTCTCCCTCCCTTTACGATTGGGTTACGTTCCTGAAAAACCCAATCTAAATAGAATAATGGTTTAGTGAACCCTACAATTAATTGGGTAAATAGGGATGCGTTCTGGGACCAGCCAAATCCCAAACACAAACACCTAAGAACTTATGATAATATCGTAAATTGGGTCATCGGATAGCGAGGGAGACTTGTACAATAATACCTAAGAACCCGAGAGCTTACATCAGCAATAACGATGTTCATAGCGATCAAAATAATCCGATCGTTCATATCGATCACATTAATCCGATCGTTCATATTGATCAAATTAATCCGATTGTTCATATTGATTACATTAATCCGATCGTTCATATTGATCAAATTTATCCGATCGTTCATATTGATCAAATTAATCTGATCGTTCATATCGATCAAATTAATCTGATCGTTCATATCGATCAAATTAATCTGATCGTTCATAGCGATCATATTAATCCGATCGTTCATAGCAATCAAATTAATCCGATCGTTCATATCGATCATATTAATCCGATCGTTCATAGCAATCAAATTAATCCGATCGTTCATATCGATCAAATTTTATCCGCGCTGAAAAAGAGCTAGCGTTGATTTGTTTCGGATTAAGGTCGTGTACTATATTGTAAGCTTTCATTATAGATTAGCTGATAATTTTAAGCTAACGTATGGATGAATTTAACGTATTAAACAATTTAACGTATGAATGAATTTTACGTACTTTGAAGAATTGAACGTACTTTGAAGAATTTAACGTACTTTGAAGAATTTAACGTACTTTGAAGAATTTAACGTACTTTGAAGAATTTAACGTACTTTGAAGAATTTAACGTAATTTGAAGAATTTAACGTACTTTGAAGAATTGAACGTACTTTGAAGAATTTAACGTACTTTGAAGAATTTAACGTACTTTGAAGAATTTAACGTACTTTGAAGAATTAAACGTACTTTGATTAAACCTTGGCACTTTCTCGACGATGGGAAAAGTGACTCTTGTATCATTTTTGGCTCTTAATTGTAACTACGTAGTTTCCTATCAAACGAGTGACCCTGTTGACTTCTGACTGTTCTCTTTGTAACACATTGGTCAAACTATTTGTATACTTAAATGAGATTGAACTGGCGTAAGAATGAATCCCATATGATGTTTATTTTTTAGATATTTCAATACACTTAATTTCCCCCTAGATGTTTGTAAGAAATAGTAGGCTAGTTTGAAGAAATAGTAGGCTAGTTTGAAGAAATAGTAGGCTAGTTTGAAGAAATAGTAGGCTAGTTTGAAGAAATAGTAGGCTAGTTTGAAGAAATAGTAGGCTAGTTTGAAGAAATAGTAGGCTAGTTTGAAGAAATAGTAGGCTAGTTTGAAGAAATAGTAGGCTAGTTTGAAGAAATAGTAGGCTATCTGTCTTTGTCGTGTGAATATTTTTGGAACTATTAATCATTAAAAAAATTTCAACGTTTTAATGTATGCCTTTTTAACTCTTGATCCTATTATATATATATATATATATATATATATATATATATATATCACTGCCATTCTTCAAACATACACTCTTTAGATGATGTCCTCAACTCGTATCTCTCTCTCTCTCTCTCTCTCTCTCTCTCTCTCTCTCTCTCTCTCTCTCTCTCTCTGAGTTTATATTGATTCAATTTTTATTTACAAGATTTTTTAAAAAAAATCATTTTTGGATTTTGTTTTCCCAATTGTATGTTTTTTTAGTTTTAAGTTCTCAATTTGTCTGTTTTTCATTTTTCCAAATATATATCCCTCTCCCCACCCCCCACCCCCCACCCCACCCCATATACTCTTTTACCCCTAGCTTCGTATTTTTATTCAGTAGATTTATTTTGACTTAGTAGTGACAAAAATGCTCCTTGCGGCAATATTTCTTGATAAGTTTTAGTAGCGAAGAAAAAAATGCTCCTTTTTTTGGCAAATAAAATTAATGCAGTATATTAATGCGTCTGTTATTTTTGGCATGTCCTTTTTAATCTTTATTTTTGTTTTCGTTTTCTTTTGTTTATCCTTTAACTTCCACTGTTAAAAATACCCGTGAAATAAATTACCCCGCGTTTTTTACAGTTTATTCTGGCTGTCATTAGACGATTTTATGCAGCTTAGGAAGGATCTGTGGGAATTATAAGGGTACGGATTATCTCAATTAACCCTCTGACTTCCACACACCCTTCCTAACCTGAATAAAATCGTCTAATAATAGCCAGAAAAAAATGCGTCATCGGATTTTGAAAGCTTAAGAACAGTGGCTACCCGCATGAGATATTCTTATTGCTTTTTCTGTTGTTTTTTTCATTTTGTAACTTTTTGTGATATCTTGTAATCTTTTAATCGCCTATTTATATTTGTTGATCCCATAATTACCCCTTCAGCACCATGATGTGTTTTTGGCTTGTATTGTAGCTAAAGTTAGGCGATTTTGTGCAGTTTAAGAAAGACCTATGATATGCAGAGGGTACATTGGGATACCCTTATCATTCCCACAGATCCTTCCTAAGCTGTATATAATCTTAATCAGATTAGGAAGGGTACGGTATATGGAAGTCAGAGGGTTGTTGTTGTTGTTGTTGCGGTTCCCCAGGCTGTCTGGCCGAACAGCCCCAAGGTCCCGAGCAAGGCCAAGGCCATAAACGAGCACCCCCACAAAACTCTCCCTGCTTACCACTAATAAAGCCCAGGTGACCGAAGCCACTCCAAGGCAGGGAGCTGAGGAGGGTGCGGAAACGCCCGGGAAACCAAAGCCCCACCCAAGGCCCTGTGCCCCTCAGCAATTATGAAGGGAAAGTTGAGGGGCAAAGGAAAAAATGTGACGCTTTGGCTCCCAGTTCTGCCAACCTCTAGGGTGGCAGTAGGGAGGTCAATCCACGGAAAAGACGTCGTCACTTAAGATTTAGAAAATATATAAGTAAAAGGAACAGTCAGAGTAAGCTATGGGTATGGCAGAGATCGCTCAGTTCTCACTTTGATAGACCAGCCCATCACCACTTGACTAGAACCCAATCCTCTCAGCATCAGCTAGGAAAGGCCCTAGAAAGCCACCTTTGGCGGGGGGATAGCTCCCCTATTTCAACTCCTTTCGGGGTTGGGCACCCGCCTTAAGGGTTAAATGAGATAGTCTTTACCCTTATAATCCCCACAGATCCTTCCTAAGCTGTATAAAATCGTCTAATGATAGCCAAAATAAACTGTCAAAATAAGTCATAATCTTCAAAGAATTATTCTGTGCATGTTCAATTATCTTTGTACACTGTTGAAAATTATTGGTTTGAAGAAGGTATGACAAGATTGATTAAAGTGTCCATAATCTAGCCATATAAAGGTATATTGGTGGTAATAAACCCATCTAATACAAGGATAGAAAGGTAAATCACCATCAATATACCCAATGATCTTTATATAAGATCATTGGGTATATTGATAGTGATTTACCTTTCTATCCTTGTATTAGATGGGTTTATTACCACCAATATACCTTTATATGGCTAGATTATTATGGACACTTCAATTAACCTTTACATACATATCAATATTTTTTAGTGTTCGAATATGCATGCACAATTTTTACAATGGCCTACACCCTGTTCCAAATGAGTCGGCCAAAACTGTTGACCATTAACCTTTATAACTCACAAACGACTAGAGTAAATCAGCTAATATGTCTACCATTTGGGAAGAGTCGGCCAGGGAATAGGTGTGGATAGTTACAGCCCATTTGTTCTAGCCCATTTCGAGTTACAGACAGTAATCAAGCTAATAGTTCTACCATCTGGGAAGAGTCAGCCAGGGAATCGGTGTGGAAATTCACAGCCCTTTTAGAGTTACAGAGGAGGTTCTAGAGTTCAGAATTCTGGCCAACTATATAAGCCTTTAGAAGATGACAATACCGTGTTTTGGGCAGTTTATCATTAAGGGGAGATCTCCACTTGAGGGATTTTTTTTTCTTGACCCCTTTCTCCCTCATGTTTAGCCCCATTGCTTTTGATATTATAAAACGTTTGCCCCATTAGTTTAGCGATTTTAAGAACTTTCACCCCATATTAAGGCCTTTCGTGCCATTCAGGTGTCGATTTTATCCTGGCGAGCGAGAGCGAGCCTGTAATTTAAGAGGAACCGGACCGGGAAATTTTTCTACCGAAAAATGTACAAATTTATCTTGAAAGGGGCTCAAGGGGGTGTAATCTTAAGCTTGAAAGATATCTAGGGACCAAACTAAAAACCTCCCCTTAAGGCTATCATTAAACAGCTTCGGAAGAACGTATGGGAGTTACATAGGGGGAGATTTCCACTTGAGGGATTTTTTTACTGAACTCCTTTCTCATTCAGGTTTAGCCCCATTGATTTTGAGATGTTAAGACGTTCGCCCCATTAGTTTGGCGATTTTAGGAACTTTCGCCCCATTTCTGTCAATTTTAGGATCTTTCGTGTCATTTAGGGGTAAAAAAAATCCTGGCGAGCGATAGCGAGCCTGTAATTTAAGAGGAACCGGCCTTCGGCCGGGACATTTTTCTACCGAAAAATGTACAAATTTAGCTTGAAAGAGGGTCGAGAGGGTGTAATTTTAAGCTTGATGGAGGTCTAGGGAACAAACTAAATACCTCCCCTTAAGTGGGTAAGAGCGAGGTCAAGCAACCCTCCGAGTTACCCATACCCCTTCCTAAGCTGAATAAAAGCGTTTAATGACAGCCAGAAATAAGCTGTCCAAAAAATGTGTCGTACTCTTGAAGGCGTTTAGCGTAGGTTTTAGTGACGTGTTCAGTTAAACCCGTAGGACTAGCGGTCGGTTTTTTGCCCTTAAAACCATGCCCTTGTCCGAAACCCTTACTTAAGCCCCTTTCTTCCTTTCTTATGTAGCTGTATTAAACGATAACTTATACTAAAGTATATATATATATATATATATATATATATATATATATATATACATGTATATATACCGGTATATATATATATATATATTGTCTTTTGAATTGTGTTTAAAACCTTAACAATTGAAAGCATTAGTAAACCCTTTGATTTTCCATAATCATATGTTTTGATGTTAGCTCTAGTTGTCTTAAAACCTATAAACCTAACGTAAACTTATAAACCTATCCTAAACCTATTCCTATTAGGGGGGGTGACCTGCTTTTGGTTATTTCTGTCCTTTTCTCTCTTTCTCTGGCTTGTATCCATTCGGCCCCATTCAGCCAACTATTTTAAGACGTTTATACCCATCTAGGTGTCAATTATCGCGAGCCAGCATTATATGAAGAAATCCGGCTTCGCCGGAGACATTTTTCTATCGAAAAATGTACAAATTTAGCCTGCTGTCAAACAAAAATAAAAAATATGCTGGCTCGCTACCGCTCACCAGTCAAAAATTGACACCTGGATGGGGATAAACGTCTTAAAACAGTAGGCTGAATGGGGCCGAATGGATACAAGCCAGAGAAAGAGAGAAAAGGACAGAAATAACAAAAAGCAGGTCACCCACCTTAAACCCTATTCCTATTAAACCCCTTCCTTTCTAAACCCATTTATATTAAACCCATTTATATTAAACCCATTCCAAACATACCCTCTTTTTCTAAAACCCATATTTTTCTATCCATCTCATATTTTCAAATTTTAGGTAATTGCCAATTTTGTTATACGCTTTTCTCCTATTTTTACGCGTTTTCTAATAGTAGATTTATTTGTTTTTGTTTTTCGTTCGCACATATGGCTTTTTACTTATAGACTTACTAAAAATTAATATTAAACACAAAATTATAACCCAAATGGTACACATGTAATCGTTTATGTGTTATAATATATATATATATATATATATATATATATATATATATATATATATATATATATATATATATATATATAGATAGGGGCGGTGTGGTGGAGTGGTCTTGCCACTGGATTGGTAATCCAATGGACCCGGGTTCAAATCCCGATATGTCAATGGGAAGATATTATTGGGATTGAATTTGTGCTGTACCTAGTATCAGTGCATTGCCACAAAGCCCACATTAATGCCAAAACAATACCCTCATTGTTCCCTGATTAAATAGCACTGTATGAATATTCCCATATTCAAAATATGCTACAGGGGGACAATGCCTAGTGAGTTCACTGCTCAATAGGTGGCATTCTGAGAGTGAGGGTCTGAGTCTGGAGGGTGAGACAGTGAAGCGCTTGAACGAAGCAACCAGCGGCTTCAGAGATGGAGCTGCTTCGAGCCATGAATGGATGCTTCACATGTCTCACTCCCCAGAATGGAACGAGACCTCACGGGCTTCACCGTGTTGAGCGATGGATTGTAAGGGTTCTCAGCCTATGCCCGAGAGGGAGTAGTTGGAATATAGAACAAAATATATATACAGATACCCAAGAACACTGTCCATGGCCGACATCATTTTCATGTTACAATCATATTTTCACATTTTAAAAGTGCATCCCTTTTTCATTAATTATAATTTAGTTGATTTAATTGACTAGGTTATTTTATAAGTTAATTTGTGGTTTGGTGATATATCGATGTATGTCTTATCCTTTGTGTTTATGTCTTGTTCTGCTTCACTGAACTCATCTTTAGTATGTATTAAGGGGGGAGTGACCTGTTTTTGTTCTCTCCTTTTCTAACTTTCTCTGGCTTGTATCCATTTGGCCCCATTCAGCCTACTGTTTTTCAGACGTTTATCCCCATCCAGGTGTGCGGTAGCGAGCCAGCATATTTTTTTATTTTTTTGTTTGACAGCAGGCTAAATTTGTACATTTTATTAAGGGGAGGTTTTTAGTGTGTTTCCTAGACCTCCATCAAGCTTGAAATTACACCCCCTTGATCCCCTTTCAAGATAAATTTGTACATTTTTCGATAGAAAAATTTACCGGCCGAAGGCCGGTTTCTCCTAAATTACAGGCTCGCTATCGCTCGCCAGGAAAAATCGACACCTAAATGGCACGAAAGGTCTTAAAAGTGACATAAATGGGGCGAAAGTTCTTAAAATCGCCAAACTAATGGGGCGAACGTCTTAAAATCTCAAAAACAATGGGGGCTAAACATGAGGGAGAAGGAAGGAAGTTCGGAAAAAAAAATTGAATAACCCTTCAAGTGGAAACCTTCCCTTAATTAATGTTAATGTGTTGTTGTTTGTTTGTTTTGTTTATGTGAAATATGATGTCCTATTTTTGTATTATTTTGTATTGTTTTTGTTTTTTTAATACATTGTTTGCTTGTTTAATATTATGACCGTGTATTTGGTTAGTCTTGATTTGCTTCTCTCTCACTTGACCTGTTTTTTTGTTATTTCTCTCCTTTTCTCTCTTTCTCTGGCTTGTAGCCATTAGGCCCCATTCAGCCTACTGTTTTTCAGACGTTTATCCCCATCTAGGTGTCGATTTCTTCCTGGCGAGCGATAGCGAGCCAGCATTATATGAAGGAATCCGGCTTCGCCGGAGACATTTTTCTATCGAAAAATGTACAAATTTAGCCTGCTGTCAAACAAAAATAAAAAATATGCTGGCTCGCTACCGCTCACCAGTAAAAAATTGACACCTGGATGGGGATAAACGTCTGAAAACAGTAGGCTGAATGGGGCCGAATGGATACAAGCCAGAGAAAGAGAGAAAAAGACAGAACAAAAACAGGTCACCCGCCCTTAACTCTATTGTTCTTGTATTTTGATATTGTATTGTTTAAAATATTATGTCCCATTTTGTTATTAAGTTGCTTCGCTTTCTTTCTCTCTCTTTCCCACACTATCCTGTATCTGGAACACAATCACAATTTGGGTTCTACGTTGTAAAGCGTTGTAAAGCATGATGGAACACAAAGATTGAAACTAAATTGGTATGCATATTCAGTGTATAATAAATTGGTATGCATATTCAGTGTATAATAAATTGGTATGCATATTCAGTGTATAATAAATTGGTATGCATATTTAGTGTTTAATAAATTGGTATGCATATTCAGTGTATAATAAATTGGTATGCATATTTAGTGTTTAATAAATTGGTATGCATATTTAGTGTTTAATAAATTGGTATGCATATTAAGTGTTTAATAAATTGGTATGCATATTAAGTGTATGATAAATTGGTATGCATATTTAGTGTATGATAAATTGGTGTGCATATTAAGTGTATGATAAATTGGTATGCATATTAAGTGTATGATAAATTGGTATGCATATTAAGTGTATGATAAATTGGTATGCATATGATAATAATAATAATAATAATAATAATATGTACCTCAATTTAGCTAAAGGTTTGTGTTCTATTTTCAGCACACATTTTTGACAGTGTATTTTGTTTTCATTCCATGGTAACTTCAGTATTTCTTAAAGTCGCCGCTGCTTTAATATCGCTAGTGTATTTAATTCGCCTTTGCATTAAAGTCACCGATGCATTAAGGGAAGGTTTTTAGTTTTCTCCCTAGACTTCCATCAAGCTTAAAATTACACCCCCTTGACCCCCTTTCAAGACTTATTTGTACATTTTTCGGTAGAAAAATGTTCCGGCCGAAGGCCGGTTCCTCTTATATTACAGGCTCGCTATCGCTCGCCAGGAAAAAATCGACACCTAAGTGACACGAAAGATCTTAAAATTGACAGAAATGGGATGAAAGTTCTTAAAATCGCCAAACTAATGGGGCAAACGTCTTAAAATCTCAATAGTAATGGGGCTAAACATGAGGGAGAAAGAGGTCAAGAAAAAAAATCCCTCAAGTGGAAATCTCCCGTTAATGTCGCCACTGCCATAAAGTCACCGATGCATTAATGTTGCCTATGCATTTAAGGGGAGATTTCCACTTGAGGGACTTTTTTCTTGACCCCTTTCTCCCTCATGTCTAGCCCCATTGCTTTTGAGATTTTAAGACGTTTGCCCCATTAGTTTGGTGATTTGTAAGAATTTCCGCCCCATTCTGTCAATTTTAAGACCTTTCGTGCCATTTAGGTGTCGATTTTATCCTGGCGAGCGATAGCGAGCCTGTAATTTAAGAGGAACCGGCATTTTTCTACCGAAAAATGTACCCATTTATCTTGAAAGGGGGTCAAGGGGGTGACATTTTTAGATTGCTGGAGGAGTAGGGAACAAACTAGAAACCTCCCCTTAACGCAGCGGTGACTTGAATGGGGCTGAAGGGGTTAAGCTATTCTATCGAGCGCACGCAACAACCCCAGGCACACAGCGGACACACACACACACACATATACTGTAGTTGCGGAGAGACCCATTCAACCAACCGGTAGTCCCATCTCCTGTTATCTTGTCCACTATTAAATAATTTTGTATTCATATTTCTGGTCCCAATTTTGCTCCTAGTACCCCATTGTCATTAAGGGTAGGTTTCTAGTTTGTTTCCTACTCCTCCAGCAATCTTAAAATGTCACCCCTTGACCCCCTTTCAAGATAAGTTTGTACATTTTTCGGTAGAAAAATTTCCCGGCCGAAGGCCGGTTTCTCTTAAATTACAGGCTCGCTATCGCTCGCCAGGATAAAATCGACACCTAAATGGCACGAAAGGTCTTAAATTTGACAGAATGGGGCGGAAATTATTAAAATCACCAAACAAATGGGGCAAACGTCTTAAAATCTCAAAAGCAATGGGGCTTGATATGAGGGAGAAAGGGGTCAAGAAAAAAGTCCCTCAAGTGGAAATCTCCCCTTAAATGCTGGTGTTATTGATTCAAAGCTGTTTCGAATTGAATGATTGCTTCTTGGGCTTAGACACGATTTCATCTTCCTAACTATTCCGCTGTTCGACACCTCCGATTCGACCCAGCCGTAACTTCGAACCCTCTCTCTCTCTACCCCTTTTACGCGCTAGAAACGCTATTGCCTAACTATTTTGCTATTTTCGTCATCCGATTCCATCCCCGCTGGCCCCTAATACTATCTACTATCCCTCTCTACCATCCCCTACCCCGCCTTCATCTTCCTAACTACTCCGCTATTCTACTCTCACGATCCCACGAACTCCCTCTCTCTCTCTCTCTCTCTCTATCCTTTTTACGCACAGACCCACGTTCTACTCCTGGGATTCCACCCCCGCCGCATCCTCGAAGACCATCTCTACCTCTATTGCCTAACTATATTGCTATTTGACTCCGATTCCACTCCCGCTGGCCCCTAATACTATCTACTATGACTATCCCCTCTCGACTATCCCATACCCCATCCCTCGCCGGCCCCTGGTTAGCACCCCTAGCGAGCAAACTATACGAGGCAGAGAGCTAGTCCACGAGCTCCCTAGTACGCGGGACAAGCACCTATCCACAGCCTCTCCAACGGCCGGCCCCAGGTCTCTCTCGGGTAAGTAAGGGAATCATGATCACCCCTCTCCGACGGCCGGCCCCAGGTCTCTCTCGGGTAAGTAAGGGAGTCATGATCACCCCTCTCCGACGGCCGGCCCCAGGTCTCTCTCAGGTAAGGGAATCATGATCACCCCTCTCCGACGGCCGGCCCCAGGTCTCTCTCGGGTAAGGGAATCATGATCACCCCTCTCCGACGGCCGGCCCCAGGTCTCTCTCGGGTAAGGGAATCATGATCACCCCTCTCCGACGGCCGGCCCCAGGTCTCTCTCGGGTAAGGGAATCATGATCACCCTTCTCCGACGGCCGGCCCCAGGTCTCTCTCGGGTAAGGGAATCATGATCACCCCTCTCCGACGGCCGGCCCCAGGTCTCTCTCGGGTAAGGGAATCATGATCACCCTTCTCCGACGGCCGGCCCCAGGTCTCTCTCGGGTAAGGGAATCATGATCACCCCTCTCCGACGGCCGGCCCCAGGTCTCTCTCGGGTAAGGGAATCATGATCACCCCTCTCCGACGGCCGGCCCCAGGTCTCTCTCGGGTAAGGGAGTCATGATCACCCCTCTCCGACGGCCGGCCCCAGGTCTCTCTCGGGTAAGGGAGTCATGATCACCCCTCTCCGACGGCCGGCCCCAGGTCTCTCTCGGGTAAGTAAGGGAGTCGTGATCACCCGACAGACGCAGCTATCGGATTGCTGGGATGGCGGACTCTGCGTACTCTCATAAAATGTTCTTTCATCTCGCTTAAGGGGGGTGACCTATTTTTTTTCATTTCTGTCCTTTTCTCTCTTTCTCTGGCTTGTATCCATTCGGCCCCATTCAGCCAACTATTTTAAGACGTTTATCCCCATCTAGGTGTCGATTTCTTCCTGGCGAGCGATAGCGAGCCAGCATTATATGAAGAAATCCGGCTTCGCCGGAGACATTTTTCTATCGAAAAATTTACAAATTTAGCCTGCTGTCAAACAAAAATTAAAAATATGCTGGCTCGCTACCGCTCACCAGTAAAAAATTGACACCTGGATGGGGATAAACGTCTTAAAACAGTAGGCTGAATGGGGCCGAATGGATACAAGCCAGAGAAAGATAGAAAAAGACAGAACAAAAACAGGTCACCCACCTTAACCATTAGGCTACGATGCATAGTACAGTTGGGTCCAGTAGATGATTGGACTAATATCCAGTATTCGATAAAAGGATATCAATCTTAGTCATGTGTTATACTTATATCGGTCTTGATGGTGTAGTGGTTAGAGTGTGTAAGTTCTGTAGGTGATATCCTGGGTTCGAATCCTGGGAGAATCACATGCTCTCATTAATTGAATTTGGGGTGTTATTGGTGTTAAGAACGATATCAAAAATAATATGACAAAAATATTCTTAGATAAGTAGACAGAATTAATATTTTTACACCATATGAGGAGGAGCACTTTATTGACAAAGTTTCGCATATAGCTTCATCAGGCCAATTAAATACAGTATATATATATATATATACAGTATATATATATATATATATATATATATTTTTTTTTTTTTTTTTTTTTTTTTTTTTTCCATTTGCCTGATGAAGCTACATGCAAAATGTTGCCAATAAAGGGCTCCTCCTCACATAGTGTGTATATATCCACGCTCATATATGTTGTGACTCTGACTGCACACTCGACTATGCCATTTTTCATTATTGGTAGGCCAAAAATATTAGATCCGAACTTTTATAACTAAAAAACTACTTGATTATATATTCTGTTCATTATAGGGAATCCAAAAAAATTAGATACGAACTTGTGTAACAAAAAAACGACTTGATGATATGCCCTGTTCATTTTAGGTAATCGAAAAATGTTAGATCCGAACTTTTATATCTCAAAACACGACTTTATGTTTTACTGTTTATTGTAGGTAATCCAAAAATGTTAGATACGAACTTTTATAACTAAAAAAAAAAAAAAAATTACTTTATACCCTGTTCATAATACGTAGGCCAAAAACATAACCCCAAACCTCTACAACTCACTAACGACTAGAGTAATCGAGCTAATATTCCTACCATTTGGGAAGAGTCAGCCAGGAAATAAGTGTGGGAATGTACAGCTCATAATATCCTCTAGCCCTTTTTGAGTTATATAGGTTAAGAGGTTTACGATTTCTGGCCTGCTTATTTGAAACAGGGTAGAGTAAGATTAGATTCCCTTTAATTTGTGTATTTATCTATTATGTATAAAACTCCAAGATATATAAAAAAAAATCCAAGATGTATAAAAAAAACTCCCAAGATTTATAAAAAAAAACAAGATTTATAAAAAAAAATCCATGATTTATAAAAAAAAAAAATGCTATGATTAATGTGTTTTAGTATCGAGTATAAACTATATTTGAACTATTATTAACATTTGTTATTTTCTCTCCCTTGCATTGCTGCTTTTTGGCTTTTTTTCGTCTGTTTTTGGGTGTTGCAATATCTCTACTTCAAATCTGCAACAACTCTACGGTTTTGGCGCCACATCTTGACTTCAATTTTGCAACAACTCTACGGTTTTGGCGCCACATCTTGACTTCAATTCTGCAACAACACTACTTCAATCTACGGTTTTGGCGCCACATCTCTACTTCAATTCTGCAACAACACTACTTCAATTCTGCAACATCTCTACGGTTTTGGCGCCACATCTCTACTTCAATTGTGGAACATCTCAACGATTTTGGTGCCACATCTCGACATCTATTCTGGTACATTTCAACATTCATTCTTCAACATCTAAACATTTATTCTGCAACGTCTTCTTCAACATCTCGAACGTTCTACCACATATCAACGTCTATTGCAACATCTCAAACGTTCTACCACATCTCAATGACAATCTTGAAACATCTCGACATTTCAATCCATCTGGCACCAAACAATTCAACCTTCTATTCTTGATGCCAAATCTATCTACCCCTCTCCGTAATCCCCAATATTTGGCGCCATTTTACTACCCTCTCGCCAAAATACTCGACCATCACCTCTCTTGTCGCCAAATCTATGTAACCCTTTATTCATGATGCCAAAACAACTTAAATCGTCCATCTCCTCGTAAACACTTAAATCGTCATCTCCTCATCACCCTATTCAATTCTTGGCGCCAATTCTGTGTCGCCATACTCAATCCCTGGCGCCAATTATGTGTCGCCATACTCAATCCCTGGCGCCAATTCTGTGTCGCCGTACTTGATTCCTGGCGCCAATTCTGTGTCGCCGTACTTGATTCCTGGCGCCAATTCTGTGTCGCCCTACTCGATTCCTGGCGCCAATACTTCTCCGTCGCCTCCTGCAGCAGGCCCACATCACGGAGCAAGAATTTGAGAACTGCCGACAACTAAGCTCTGACCTGCAAGTGGAGTGGCAGGCGCGGGAGGAGGAGGTCCATGTTCGGCTCACGGCTACCATGGACGAAGACCAATACGTGGCTTTTGGTCTCTCGGGCGTCACGGAGAGGTAAATTTATCCATGGTAGAATAACTGTATATTAACTAAATTTACTATATTAACTATATACTGTATCTTAGATAATTATTATACCATGAGTTAGTCCCTTTGATATATTTTCTTTCATTTAATTCTAACTAACTTTAAATTATTGTATTAAGCTTAGGTTCTTTCATTATATTCTGGCTAATATTAAATTATTGCATTGTATGTTGTAGGCTTGTGCATAAATCTTTAACCCTCTCCGACCGTCACATATGACGCGATTTTGAGCCTATTGGGGATACTTTAAAGCCTTTGTTGCCATCAGGGATATTTAGAAACCTTTAGTTTAGTTACTTCAACCTCTGCAGTTGTCTTTGAGTTAGCTGTGTTGAGCCTATTGGGGATACTTTAAAGCCTTTGTTACCATCAGGGGTATTTATAAACCTTTAGTTTAGTTACTTCAACCTCTGCAGTTGTCTTTGAGTTAGCTGTGTTGAGCCTATTAGGGATACTTTAAAGCCTTTGTTACTATCAGGGGTATTTAGAAACCTTTAGTTTAGTTACTTCAACCTCTGCAGTTGTCTTTGAGTTAGCTGTGTTGAGCCTATTGGGGATACTTTAAAGCCTTTGTTACCATCAGGGGTATTTATAAACCTTTAGTTTAGTTACTTCAACCTCTGCAGTTGTCTTTGAATTAGCTGTGTTGAGCCTATTGGGGATACTTTAAAGCCTTTGTTACCATCAGGGATATTTAGAAACCTTTAGTTTAGTTACTTCAACCTCTGCAGTTGTCTTTGAGTTAGCTGTGTTGAGCCTATTGGGGATACTTTAAAGCCTTTGTTACCATCAGGGGTATTTAGAAACCTTTAGATTAGTTACTTCAACCTCTGCAGTTGTCTTTGAGTTAGCTGTGTTGAGCCTATTAGGGATACTTTAAAGCCTTTGTTACCATCAGGGGTATTAGAAACCTTTAGATTAGTTACTTCAACCTCTGCAGTTGTCTTTGAGTTAGCTGTGTTGAGCCTATTGGGGATACTTTAAAGCCTTTGTTACCATCAGGGGTATTTAGAAACCTTTAGTTTAGTTACTTCAACCTCTGCAGTTGTCTTTGAGTTAGCTGTGTTGAGCCTATTGGGGATACTTTAAAGCCTTTGTTACCATCAGGGGTATTTAGAAACCTTTAGTTTAGTTACTTCAACCTCTGCAGTTGTCTTTGAGTTAGCTGTGTTGAGCCTATTGGGGATACTTTAAAGCCTTTGTTACCATCAGGGGTATTTATAAACCTTTAGTTTAGTTACTTCAACCTCTGCAGTTGTCTTTGAATTAGCTGTGTTGAGCCTATTGGGGATACTTTAAAGCCTTTGTTACCATCAGGGATATTTAGAAACCTTTAGTTTAGTTACTTCAACCTCTGCAGTTGTCTTTGAGTTAGCTGTGTTGAGCCTATTGGGGATACTTTAAAGCCTTTGTTACCATCAGGGGTATTTAGAAACCTTTAGTTTAGTTACTTCAACCTCTGCAGTTGTCTTTGAGTTAGCTGTGTTGAGCCTATTGGGGATACTTTAAAGCCTTTGTTACCATCAGGGGTATTTATAAACCTTTAGTTTAGTTACTTCAACCTCTGCAGTTGTCTTTGAATTAGCTGTGTTGAGCCTATTGGGGATACTTTAAAGCCTTTGTTACCATCAGGGATATTTAGAAACCTTTAGTTTAGTTACTTCAACCTCTGCAGTTGTCTTTGAGTTAGCTGTGTTGAGCCTATTGGGGATACTTTAAAGCCTTTGTTACCATCAGGGGTATTTAGAAACCTTTAGATTAGTTACTTCAACCTCTGCAGTTGTCTTTGAGTTAGCTGTGTTGAGCCTATTAGGGATACTTTAAAGCCTTTGTTACCATCAGGGGTATTTAGAAACCTTTAGATTAGTTACTTCAACCTCTGCAGTTGTCTTTGAGTTAGCTGTGTTGAGCCTATTGGGGATACTTTAAAGCCTTTGTTACCATCAGGGGTATTTAGAAACCTTTAGTTTAGTTACTTCAACCTCTGCAGTTGTCTTTGAGTTAGCTGTGTTGAGCCTATTGGGGATACTTTAAAGCCTTTGTTACCATCAGGGGTATTTATAAACCTTTAGTTTAGTTACTTCAACCTCTGCAGTTGTCTTTGAGTTAGCTGTGGGCAGAAAACTAATTTTGGAGAGGTAATTATAAGAGTGAGAGAACTCTATTTCTTATTGCTAATCTGGCAACCTCTGCGTCATATGAGTCTGAAAGGGTTTTAACTGTCTTGATAGCGTAATGGTTAGTGCGCGGAATTTGGGTGTGAGTATCCTAGGTTCGAATCCTGGGAGTACCACATGTATTCATTAGTTTACTGTCTTGATAGCGTAATGGTTAGTGCGCGGAATTTTGATGGGAGTATCCTAGGTTCGAATCCTTGGAGTACCACATGTATTCATTAGTTTCACTGATTTCATTAGTTAGGTTAATTGGTGGGTTGGTCATATGAAAAGAATGTATTCAGCTTGGGTTCTTTCATTGTATTCTAGCTAATACTAAATGATTGTATTCACCTTATACTGGTATATATATATATAGAGAGAGAAATTAATTTATTAATTTATTAAAAATTATCCTTTCATCTACAGACCAGTGATGTTGAACAGTGATCTTGTAGTGGCCTATTATGATCGTGACGACGGGTCCTACCACGCCATCGATTACAGCGTTACAGCCAAGACGCAGGTAAATACAGTCATACTAGTTTCTGTTCTCTATATTACAGCGTTACAGCCAAGATGCAGGTAAATACAGTCATACTAGTTTCTGTTCTCTATATTACAGCGTTACAGCCAAGATGCAGGTAAATACAGTCATACTAGATTCTGTTCTCTATATTACAGCGTTACAGCCAAGACACAGGTAAATACAGTCATACTAAGTTCTGTTCTCTATATTATGGCCAGAAATTGTAAAGTGCTTCAAGCTCTGTGTGTCCAGGCATTTTGACTCTAAAGGATCTTGAACTTGGCTCTTAACACTCACGCTGCGGGCATAATTGCCCGAAATTACCTTCAATCCATGCTCTTTTTCATGCATAAGCAAGAGCCAGAGCGTAATACAATTATGTATCCGTGAAATTACAATGATAGAGCATTCCAATGACACCTGAATCATCCCTGTACGACATCTGGTTATCTTGCAACGATCTGGCCAACGAAGGCCAAAATCTGTAAAAATGAACGATGACTGACCAAGTACTCTCTCAGAGCTCGGTGTGTGCCCGCTGCTTGTTGCGGCGGTTGGAGCCCATCTGCGCTCCCTGCAACAGCTGGCTTCTCTCTCAGGGCTCATAATAGCCTCAAAATGGAGCCTCTCATATGACGGGCACCGTAGAGAAGGGGTTAATATTTATACAATATATATGTAGAATCGTAGATAGATAGATAGATTTTGTTTTTTCTTTTTTCTTTTGTTTTATTGGGTGTGGGGGGATAATATTATATATATCTTGTACCAGTATTGCCAAATATTTAATATGGGTATGGAAGTATTCGAGAGAGGCTAAGGGAACCACCTATATTTCGTCTTCCAGTGCGATGGGGACCAAGGGGTGTGTCCGGACGAGAAGGTGAACGGGCGGAACGACGCTTCGGTCATCAGCGGCGATCGGGACAATGGAATCACCACCATCACCTTCAGCCGACCTTACCAAACCAATGATAAAATGGACCTGCCGATTTTACGCTACCAAGGCCCGATAACTGTAGTCGCTGCTATCGGTAAACTTAACCCACAGAAGGAGGCCGATTATCATGAAGAGTTCGTAACAAAAGGTAGGTCATTAGTAATGTATTTTACTTTGCCCTCTAGACTAACAAAAACACCTTCCCAGACCCCTTCAAGCTAAAAGAAATGCCCACCCAGACCCCTTCAAGCTAAAAGAAATGCCCACCCAGACCCCTTCAAGCTAAAAGAAATACCCACCCAGACCCCTTCAAGCTAAGAGAAATGCCCACCCAGACCCCCTTCAAGCTAAAAACAAATGTCCACCCAGACCCCCTTCAAGCTAAAAACAAATGTCCACCCAGACCCCCTTCAAGCTAAAAACAAATGTCCACCCAGACCCCCTTCAAGCTAAAAGAAATACCCACCCAGAGCCCCTTCAAGCTAAGAGAAATACCCACCCAGACCCCCTTCAAGCTAAAAGAAATGCCACTCAGACCCCCTTCAAACTAAAAGAATGCCACTCAGACCCCCTTCAAACTAAAAGAATGCCACTCAGACCCCCTTCAAGCTAAAAGAAATACCAACCCAGACCCCCTCAAGCTAAAAGAAATACCCACCCAGACCCCATTCAATCTAAAAGAAATACCCATCCAGACCCCTTCAAGCTAAAAGAAATACCCACCCAGACCCCTTCAAGCTTAAAGAAATACCCACCCAGAGCCCCTTCAAGCTAAAAGAAACACCCACCCAGACCCCCTTCAAGCTAAAAGAAATACCCACCCAGACCCCCTCCAAGCTAAAAGAAATACCCACCCAGACTCCCTTCAAGCTAAAAGAAATACCCACCCAGACCCCCTTCAAGCTAAAAGAAATGCCCACCCAGACCCCCTTAAAGCTAAAATAAATACCCACCCACACCCCCTTCAAGCTAAAATATATACCCACCCAGACCCCCTTCAAGCTAAAATATATACCCACCCAGACCCCCTTCAAGCTAAAAGAAATACCCACCCAGACCCCCTTCAAGCTAAAAGAAATACCCATCCAGACCCCTTCAAGCTAAAAGAAATACCCACCCAGACCCCCTTCAAGCTAAAAGAAATACCCACCCAGACTCCCTTCAAGCTAAAATATATACCCACCCAGACCCCCTTCAAGCTAAAAGAAATACCCACCCAGACTCCCTTCAAGCTAAAAGAAATACCCACCCAGACCCCCTTCAAGCTAAAAGAAATACCCATCCAGACCCCCTTCAAGCTAAAATAAATACCCACCCACACCCCCTTCAAGCTAAAAGAAATACCCACCCAGACCCCCTTCAAGCTAAAAGAAATACCCACCCAGACCCCCTTCAAGCTAAAAGTGTACAGTTGGTCAACAAATTATCTGCACCCCTACGCTGATCATCTGGTGTGTACAGCTCGGTAGGGTTGGTACCTCTGCCTGCAGCTATATCCATCCGAGACAAGGATCGTCTTTGACACATAATAAACAACGTATCTCCTCACAAACTGACTACACATATATTGAGTTTTATATTATCAGCGTAGGAGTGCAAATAATTCTTCGACCATGTTGTGATTTCAGTGTTACTAGATCTTTACACATACTTATATATATATATACAGAATACACACATACATTCACACACATACAAAACCACATATACACAGCCAATTGACTTGACTTTCCCATATCACGCTACTCAGGACCACAGAAAATAGTTGATGCAAATACATATTATATTTGTCAATTATAATAGGACTTCAGCTATCAACACTCCTGGATCATTAAGGGGAGGTTTTTAGTGTGTTTCCTAGACTTCCATCAAGCTTGAAATTACACTCCCTTGACCTCCTTTCAAGATAAATTTTTACATTTTTCGGTAGAAAAATTTCCCGGCCGAAGGCCGGTTCCTCTTAAATTACAGGCTCGCTCTCGCTCGCCAGGAAAAAATCGACACCTAAATGGCACGAAAGGTCTTAAAAGTGACATAAATGGGGCAAAAGTTCTTAAAATTGCCAAACTAATGTGGCGAACGTCTTAAAACCTCAAAAGCAATGGGGCTAACCATGAGGGAGAAAGGGGTCAAGAAAAAAGTCCCTCAAGTGGATATCTCTCCTTAAGTCAACAATAACATCAGGACTGGAGCCCCTTTCCCAGAACCCCAGTCCCTTGAATTATCCGAAAAGGAGACACAACCCTTTGGGAGAGTGAGATATGTTACAGAAGTACACTTATGTATGCTACATCATATTTAAAGTACAGTAAACCCTCTCTACGTCGGACTAATTGGGGGATGTCCACTTCCGAAATGTCCGATTTGCCGAGATGTCCGAACTCCGGCTTGTGTCCGACCTGAAAGAGGAAAAAAAAACGACCTCACGAGCGGATGTCCGAGTCAACCATTAAAACGGAGACTTTGGAAAAATTACGACCTCAAGAGAGAAGTCCACGTCAACATAGAAAACAGAGACTACCCTATTCGTACCCTAGATTCCCGGTTTTGACGGACATTTACCCTTAGTTTCCGGGAAAGTGAGCGCGTCGTCCGACACTGTTCGAGCCTGTCGGACAAATCTCGGGAAAATACGAGATATCAGACGACGGAATTAGACGGTTATGACGGACATCTGCCCTTAGTTTTCCGAAAACTTAGAGCGTCGTCCGACACTGTTAGAGACTGTCGGAACAATCTCGGAAAAGTCCGGCAACTGGGAGGACATGTCCCACAGGCCGATGCCAATCCGGCAAGTACGAGTTTCCGACCTTAAGAGGTTCGACGTAGAGAGGGTTTACTGTATGTAATTGAAAGACAAATACATAGCGATGATCAATTATATTTAGTTTTAAAGTTTGTATTGAGGTTGTCCATTTGTATTCATACATATGGACACAATAGCTTCATAAGAAACTTTGTAACAGCTGCCTTTCTTTTTGTTTCTTCTCTTTTTGTGTCCTGAAATTATATTCTTGGACTTCAGTGCTACAGACAACAACACCACCAGCCTGGAGCGCGCGCCCCCCCCCCCCCCCCCCCCCACAGAAGAAGGATTTTTTTTTTTTTTTTTTTTTTTTTTACCCTAGGCGGGTCTAAGAGGGGGAAAGTACAGGGGGGGAGAGGGAAGAGAAAAGGAGGAAAGTTTGAAGGAAAGTAGGAGAGTAACAGAAGGAGGCCCTGAGATACACCCCTTTAAGAACCCTTGATACTGAGACCCGTGTCAGAGCTACATCTATTTATGCTATTATTTCTATACACAAATATTTAAAGACAAACAAAATACATAACAATGATCTATTATATATATTTATAAAGTCTGTATGGGGGGTTTTCATTTTTAGTAACTCATAGAGGTATAATTTCACTTTTTCTTTGCTATCTTTTCAGAAATTATTTTCCTGGACTTCAGCGCTGCGGACGACAACACCTGCAGCCTTGAGCCCCCCAGGAGAAAGAGCCCCTGAGATACAACCTTTTATGAACCCTTGATACTGAGACCTGTTTCAGAGCTACATCTATTTATGCTATTATATCTATTTATGAGTATTTTATGGAAAACCAAGTACATAGCATTGACCTATTATTTATATTTATAAAGTGTGTACTGGGGTTTTTCATTTTTATTTTTATATAGAGGTGTAATATCGCTTTTTTTACTATATTTTCAGAAATAATCTTTCTGGACTTCAGCGCTACAGACGACAACACCTGCAGCTCGGAGCCCCCCCAGGAGAAGGAGCCCCTGAGATACACCCCTTGGGAACCCAGGATATTGAGGGCGGTTTACAACTTCACGGCTACCATTGGACCTACGGGGGGAGAGAGGGGCTACTCGGCTACCACTAGTAAGTTTTCAGGAGTTTAGTTTGATCCGTTTATCCATCTTTACGTGTCTACAGTATATATATTTAACTTATCTATCATGGTGATGGGCTGGTCTATCAGAGTGAGACATGAGCGATCTCTGCCATACTCATAGCTTACTCTGACTGTTCCTTTATGATGATGGGCTGGTCTATCAGAGTGAGAACTGAGCGATCTCTGCCATACCCATAGCTTACTCTGACTGTTCCTTTTACTTATATATTTTCTATATCTCAAGTGACGGCGTCTCTTCCGTGGATTGACCTCCCAATCTACCAAGATTGGAAGCTAAAGCATCACATTTTTCCCTTGCCCCTCAACTTTCTCTTCATAATTGCTGAGGGGCACAGGGCCCTGGGTGGGGCTTTGGTTTCCCGGGCGTTTACGCACCCTCTCAGCTCCCCGCCATGGAGTGGCTTCGGTCACCCAGGCTTTATTGTGGTCGGCAGGGAGGGTTCTGTGGGGGCGCTCGTTTATGGCCTTGGCCTTACTCGGGGCCTTGGGGCTGTTCGGCCAGGCAGCTTGGGGAACAACAACAACAACAACAACAACAACTTATCTATCAATTGCATCTCTCTATCTATCTATCTAACTATGTATCTATTTATCCAGTGCTGTTAATCGTGCCCACCTCGTTTTCTCTCTCTTTCCACCTCCCTCTCTCTCTCTGACTTGTATCCATTCAGCCTACTGTTTAAGACGTTTATCCCCATCCAGGTGTCTATTTCCTATCGCTCGCCAGCATTGTACGGAGTAATCCGGCTTTGCCGAGACATTTTTCTATCGAAAAATGTAAAAATTCAGCCTGCTGATAAATTTGTCCTTTTAAATA
This sequence comes from Paralithodes platypus, assembly GCA_032716605.1. Taxonomy (NCBI): domain Eukaryota; kingdom Metazoa; phylum Arthropoda; class Malacostraca; order Decapoda; family Lithodidae; genus Paralithodes; species Paralithodes platypus. Next base: position 12,731,978 of record CM064558.1, read on the forward strand.
TCCTGGCTCGCGGAAAAAATCGACTCCTGGATGGGGATAAGTGTCTGAAAACAGTAGGCTGAATAGGGCCGAATGGATACAACCCAAAGAGAGAGAGAGAGAGGTGGTCCCCCCATAATAATGTTAGGGGTCTAGTATTATCTATCTATCTAGCTAGCTATGCATGTATCTATCCCTGTCTCTCTATCTATCTATCTATCTCTCTATCTATCTATCTCTCAAGTGGTGTATTTATTGGGTTACTGTTTTATCTTTGTTTTATTATTTAGTTTCCTCGCTAGACCTCCATCAAGCTGTAAAAATCACCCCTAGACCCCCTTTCAAGCTAAATTTGTACATTTTTCGGTAGAAAAATGTCCGGCCGAAGGCCTGTTACGCTTAAAATTACAGGCTCGCTATCGCTCGCCAGGAAAACAACGACACCTAAAGGGCACGAAAGGTCTTTATATTGACAGAGAAATGGGGCGTAAAGTCTTAAAATCGCCAAACTAATGGGCCGAACGTCTTAAAATCGCCAAACTAATGGGCCGAACGTCTTAAAACCCAAAAAACAATGGGGCTAAGCATGAGGGAGAAAGGCCCCCCCCCCCTACCCCCCATAATGATAATATTGGACCTACGGGGGGAGAGAGAGAGGGAGGGAGGGGCTATTAAGCTACCACTAGTAAGCCTACAAGAATTTAGTTGTATCTATTGAAGGGGAATGGGATGGTTTTTCTGGTCCCCTTTCTCCCTCGTGTCTAGCCCCATTTTGGATTTTAGATTTTAAGACGTTCGGCCCGTTAGTTTGGCGATTTTAGCACCTTTCGCCCCATTTCGTTGTCAAGTTAAAAAAACTCGTGCAATTTAGGTGTCGAATTTTTCCTTGGCGAGCGATAGTGAGCCTGTAATTCATTTTTCTACCCAAAAAATGTACAAACTTATCTTGAAGGGAGGTCTAGGGGATATTGTGTTAAGCTTGATGGAGGTCTAGCGAGGAAACTAAGAAAATATATTAATACATGAAATATTGACCAAAATACCAGCCACTAGCTCCCATTAAGGGGAGATTTCCACTTGAGGGATTTTTTTTCTTGACTCCTTTCTCCCTCATGTTTAGCCTCATTGTTTTTCTAATTTTAAGACGTTTGCCCCATTATTTTGACCCATTTCTGTCAATTTTAAGACCTTTCGTGCCATTAGGTGTCGATTTTATCCTGGCGAGCGATAGCGAGCCTGTAATTTAAGAGGAACCGGCTTTCAGCCGGGACATTTTTCTACCGAAAAATGTACAAATTTATCTTGAAAGGGGCTCAAGGGGGTGTAATCTTAAGCTTGAAGGATATCTAGGGACCAAACTAAAAACCTCCCCTTAATTGATCTATCTACCTATATCTATCAATTATCTCTCTCTCTCTCTCTCTCTCCGTCTATTTAGGCTCAAGAGTGCCACATACCTCTCTGACACCCACGCACACACGTAGAGAGAGTGAGTGAGTGAGAGATATACACTGGCACCTCACCTGCGCCCCTCCTCCCACCCAGTCACCTTCCTCCCTCACCTGGTACCACGCCCTAGCCACGCCTCCCTAACCAGAGCCCCACCTAGGACTCGAACCCCCCCCCCTTTTAACTCAGCCACACCCTCCGTTCACCTAGCCACACCCAACTAGAGCCGTCCCTTGTATCGGCGCATCGGAACAGCCGCACCCAACCCCGCCCTTACCTATAGGTTGCCACACCCTTTCCCGCCCCCTCTCCCCCCTTGTCTCACCTGCGCCGGTCTCCAAATCGACCACGCCCATACTGTCTTGCTTTTAGGTAGCCACACCCATTCCCGCCCATATTAACGGCCCCACCCTCCTCTGTCCTACTTACCATCATGCCTCCATTGGCCACACCCAATTCCGCCCATACCTATAGTTTGCCACACCCATCCCCGCCCATACTCACACCCCTATCCCCTTCTGTCCTACCAAGTAACACCTCTTGACTCTGCCACACCCATTCACCACACCCATTCCCGCCCATACTTACACCCCTTTCCCCTTCTGTCCTACCAAGTAACACCTCTTGACTCTGCCACACCCATTCCCGCCCTTACCTATAGCTTACCACACCCATTCCCGCCCATACTCACACCCCAATCCCCTTCTGTCCTACCAAGTAACACCTCTTGACTCTGCCACACCCATTCCCGCCCTTACCTATAGCTTACCACACCCATTCCCGCCCATACTCACACCCCAATCCCCTTCTGTCCTACCAAGTAACACCTCTTGACTCTGCCACACCCATTCCCGCCCTTACCTATAGCTTACCACACCCATTCCCGCCCATACTCACACCCCAATCCCCTTCTGTCCTACCAAGTAACACCTCTTGACTCTGCCACACCCATTCCCGCCCTTACCTATAGCTTACCACACCCATTCCCGCCCATACTCACACCCCAATCCCCTTCTGTCCTACCAAGTAACACCTCTTGACTCTGCCACACCCATTCCCGCCCTTACCTATAGCTTACCACACCCATTCCCGCCCATACTCACACCCCAATCCCCTTCTGTCCTACCAAGTAACACCTCTTGACTCTGCCACACCCATTCCCGCCCTTACCTATAGCTTACCACACCCATCCCGCCCATACTCACACCCCTATCCCCTTCTGTCCCACCTAGGAACACCTCTTGACTCTGCCACACCCATTCCCGCCCTTACCTATAGCTTACCACACCCATCCCCGCCCATACCGCCTTCTGTCCCACCTTCATGCTGCCACGTCATACCTTCACGGGAGATTTGTTTTTAGTTATTTATTAATTACCTTTAGTTTCCTAGCTAGATCTCCATCAAGCTTTAAAAAAAAAAAAAAAAAAAAAAAAAAAAAAAAAACCCAAGACCCTCCTTCACGGTAAATTTGTACATTTCCTCTTAAATTAGTTTCGCTATCGCTCGCTAGGAAAAACTCGACATGTAGATGACACGAAAAGTCTTAATATTGACAAAGAAATGGGGCGAAAGGTCTTAAAATCGCCAAACTAATGGGCTGAAAATCTGAAAATCTGAAAACTAATGGGGCTAAACACGAAGAAGAAGGTTGACCAGAAAAACCACCCATGACCCAGAGACATAGTACTTTCCTATTAAAGGGGGAGGTTGGGGGGTTCTGGACCCCTTTCTCCTTCATGTCTAGCCCCATTGCTTTTGAGATTTTAAGACCTTCGCCCCATGAGTTTGGCGATTTTAAGAATATCCGCCCCATTCTGTCAATGTTAAGACCTTTCGTGCCATTTAGGTGTCGATTTTATCCTGGCGAGCGATAGCGAGCCTGTAATTTAAGAGAAACCGGCCTTCGGCCGGGAAATTTTTCTACCGAAAAATGTAAAAATTTATCTTGAAAGGGGGTCAAGGGGGTGAAATTTTAAGCTTGCTGGAGGCCTAGGAAACAAACTAGAAACCTCCCCTTAACCCCTTCAGTACCGGCGACGTATGTTGCATTTGGTTTGCAGCTTGATTTAGACGATGTTATGAAGCTTAGGAAGGACCTATATGGCGGCTCCAAGGATTAAGGGGACCGACTTGCCTTTTTTCTTTCTCTGGCTTGTATCCATTCGGCCCCATTCAGCCTACTGTGTTTAGGACGTTTATCCTCATCCAGGTGTCGATTTTAACCTGGCGAGCGATAGCGAGCCACTATATTTTGTTTTATGTTTTTGACAGCTGACTTACTTTGTACATTTTTCGGTAGAAAAATGTCTCCAGTGAAGCCGGATTTCTCCATACAATGATGGCTCGCTATCGCTTGCCAGGAAAAAAATCGATACCTGAAAAGGGGAGAAACGTCTTAAAACAATAGGCTGAATGGGGCCGAACTGAGATGGTCTGTAGCCTTTCAATGAGTAGAGGTCCTTCCTAAACTTAAGGGGAGGTTTTTAGTTTGTTCCCTAGACCTCCTTCAAGCTTGAGATTACACCCCCTTGAGCCCCTTTCAAGATAAATTTGTACATTTTTCGGTAGAAAAATATCCCGGCTGAAAGCCGGTTCCTCTTAAATTACAGGCTCGCTATCGCTCGCCAGGATAAAATCGACACCTAAATGGCACGAAAGGTCTTAAAATTGACAGAAATGGGTTGAAAGTCCTTAAAATCGTCAAAATAATGGGGCAAACGTCTTAAAATTAGAAAAAACAATGGGGCTAAGCATGAGGGAGAAAGGGGTCAAGAAAAAAATCCCTCACAAATAAAAAAAATGCTGGCTCGCTACCGCTCACCAGTAAAAAATTGACACCTGGATGGGGATAAACGTCTTAAAACAGTAGGCTGAATGGGGCCAAATGGATACAAGCCAGAGAAAGAGAGAAAAGGAGAGAATCAAAACAGGTCACTATCGCACTTAACCCTTTCTACTACCACAGATCCTTCTTAAACGGCAGCAAAATTGTCTATAAATAGCTACAATAGAATTAAATAGACGTCGCCGGTACAGAAGGGGTTAAGGGTGGGGGCGTTAGTATGGGCGTAAGTTGGGTGTGGTGAAGGAAAGGTGAGAGGATCAGCAATGGAGGGTGTGGTGGGTGTGGCATAGCTGGGGCGCCGATGTAAAGGTGTGGCTGGGTGTGTCGAGCTGTAGGTGAGAGAGAGAGAGAGAGAGGGGGGGGGGGGAGGGAGGGGCTAATATGGGCGTGGTTGAGTGTGTCTAGCTATAGGTAAGAGAGTACAAAGGAGTACAAAGGAAATCAAGCAACAACAGATCTAGTGACCCTTCTAGGCTGCTTGCCCTCCAAAACACTGAGGATCAAGTGTCCAAACAGTGGTTTAGAGTGGGTAAGGGAACATTGGAAAGGGAACTACTGCCCTGGAACTAATGTCCGTGGCAGGATTAGGAAGTTAGTAGGGGACAGATGGGTTAGTAACTGAGGGGGGGATAAAATAAAGTTATTCATTTACAAACGCAGTCAGTCGCGGGTTTGATGCGAGATATTTGTCTAAGCGGAGTTTAAATGAATCAACGGTGATGCAGTCTATAACGTCTCGGGGAAGCCCATTCCACAAGTTGACAACTCGATTGAAGAAGAAATTCTTAGATTCGTGTGAGTTAAAAGATTTACCAATAATTTTGCAACCGTTTCCCCGCGTGTAATTAGATTGGTCGATAGTGAAGTACTTACTACAGTTCATATTGTCGATGCCTTTGATGATTTTGAACAAAGATTTTTGAGAGAGAGAGGAGGGGGGGAGGGGGAGCTAATATGGGCGTGGCTGGGTATTTCTGTGTGAAGGGGTGTTGCCAGGTAAAGGTAGATGGGGAGGGGGTGGTTAGTACCGGTGCTGTACATAACCACGCCCTAGCCACACCCAACCCCACACCCGTTCTTTCTCGCGCATCCCCTCTTTCACCTAGCCACACCCTTAAGCTTAAATTGGTTGGTGGAGGGAACCTAATAATTACCTCTATCCTCAGCCAACCACACCCATCCAAGCCCCGCCCTTACTTCCAAGCTGCCACACCCATAAACTCCCCCCCCCCCTTACCTCTAGCCTCAGCCAACCACACCCATCCAAGCCCCGCCCTTACCTCCAAGCTGCCACACCCATAAACTCCCCCCCCCCCCCCTTACCTCTAGCCTCAGCCAACCACACCCATCCTAGTCCCTGCACCCAACCTTACCTATAGCATCGACGCAACTGCTAGCCCCACCCACCTCCGCCCTGCCACACCCACACCCCTCTCTACCACACCTTACCTCAGCCAACCACACCCATCCAAGACCCTGCACCCAACCTTACCTATATAACATCGACGCAACTGCTAGCCCCACCCACCTCCGCCCTGCCACACCCACACCCACTCTTTCTCACCTATACAATCTCAAAATTTGCTGACGATACAAAAATTGCAAATAGCGTACTCTCAAAAGAACAAGTTGACGATATGCAACACAATCTAGATAAATTGTCATGTTGGGCCCAAATTTGGCAAATGAGTTTCAATGCGGATAAATGTAAAGTACTACATGTCGGATACCTAAATGAGAAAGCAAACTATTCGATGAATGTAAACAGAGAAACTGATCTGGGAGTAACAATATCGAGTAACCTAAAACCGAGTCAACAATGTTCAGAAGTTGTTAAGAAGGCAAACAAAATAATTGGCTTTATAGGCAGGTCATTTGAGCATAAATCCAAAGAAGTTATCCTAACCCTTTACAATTCCTTAGTCCGCCCTCTTCTGGAATACTGCGTTCAATCCTGGTGCCCTTATTACCAAAAAGATATAAACAAGCTAGAACGAGTTCAACGTAGAGTTACCAAAATGATACCTAGCCTAAAGAACAAACCATACGAAGAGCGTCTTAGAGAATTAAATCTATTTCCTTTAACCCAGCGCAGATTAAGAGGTGACTTAATTCAAGTGTTCAAAATCATCAAAGGCATCGACAATATGAACTGTAGTAAGTACTTCACTATCGACCAATCTAATTACACGCGGGGAAACGGTTGCAAAATTATTGGTAAATCTTTTAACTCACACGAATCTAAGAATTTCTTCTTCAATCGAGTTGTCAACTTGTGGAATGGGCTTCCCCGAAACGTTATAGACTGCATCACCGTTGATTCATTTAAACTCCGCCTAGACAAATATCTCGCATCAAACCCGCGACTGACTGCGTTTGTAAATTAATAACTTTATTTTATCCCCCCCTCAGTTACTAACCCATCTGTCCCCTACTAACTTCCAAATCCTGCCACGGACATTAGTTCCAGGGCAGTAATTCCCTTTCCAATGTTCCCTTACCCACTCTAAACCACTGTTTGGACACTTGATCCTCAGTGTTTTGGAGGACAAGCAACCTAGAAGGGTCACTAGATCTGTTGTTGCTTGATTTCCTTTGTACTCCTTTGTACCTATAGCCACACCCACTTCTGCCATATCTGCACCCACCATACCCATACTGTAACCTGTTCCAAATAAGTAGGCCAAAACTCTTGAACATTAACCTCTATAACTCACAAACGACTAGAGTAATCCACCTAATATTGCTACCAATTGGGAACAGTCAGCCAGGGAATAGGTGTGGAAATGTACAGCCCATTTGCTCCAGCCTTTTATGAGTTACAGAGGTTAGGGGTCACGATTTCTCTCCTACCTATTTGGAACAGGGAAAAAACACCTCGTACTTCTTCACCGGCTTTTTGTATCTTTCTCTCCTATTCTCTCTTTCTCTGGCTTGTATCCATTCGGCCCCATTCAGCCAACTGTTTTAAGACGTTTATCCCCATTCAGGTGTCGATTTCTTCCTGGCGAGCGATAGCGAGCCAGCATTGTATGGAGAAATCTATCGAAAAATTTACAAATTTAGCTTGCTGTCAAAACAAAAATATATATATGCTGGCTCGCTACCGCTCGCCAGGAACATACTGACACCTGAATGGGGGTAAACGTCTTAAAACAGTATACGCTGAATGGGGCCGAATGGATACAAGCCAAAGAGAGAGGGAGAGAAAGAGAAAAACAAAAGCGAGGTGGCCTCCCTTAACACACCTTGCATGGGCACTTCATCGAACACGCCCATCCCATCACTGCAACCAAACCCAACCCTTTCAAACCCAACCCTTCCAAACCCAACCCTTCCAAACCCAACCCTTCCAAACCCAACCCTTCCAAACCCAACCCTTCCAAACCCAACCCTTCCAAACCCAACCCTTCCGAACCCAACCCTTCCAAACCCAACCCTTCCAAACCCAACCCTTCCAAACCCAACCCTTCCAAACCCAACCCTTCCAAACCCAACCCTTCCATACCCAACCCTTCCAAACCCAACCCTTCCAAACCCAACCCTTCCAAACCCAACCCTTCCAAACCCAACCCTTCCGAACCCAACCCTTCCAAACCCAACCCTTCCAAACCCAACCCTTCCAAACCCAACCCAGCCAAACCCAACCCTTCCAAACCCAACCCTTCCATACCCAACCCTTCCGAACCCAACCCTTCCAAACCCAACCCTTCCAAACCCAACCCTTCCAAACCCAACCCTTCCAAACCCAACCCTTCCAAACCCAACCCTTCCAAACCCAACCTTCCGAACCCAACCCTTCCAAACCCAACCCAACCAAACCCAACCCTTCCAAACCCATCCCTTCCGAACCCAACCCTTCCGAACCCAACCCTTCCGAACCCATCCCTTCCGAACCCAACCCTTCCGAACCCAACCCTTCCGAACCCAACCCTTCCAAACCCAACGCTTCCAAAACCAACCCTTCCGAACCCAACCCTTCCAAACCCAACCCTTCCAAACCCAACCCTACCAAACCCTACCCTTCCAAACCCAACCCAACCAAACCCAACTCTTCCGAACCCAACCCTTCCAGAGCCAACCCTTCCGAACCCAACCCTTCCAAACCCAACCCTTCCGAACCCAACCCTTCCAAACCCAACTTCCAAACCCAACCTTCCAACCCAACCCTTCCGAACCCAACCCTTCCAAACCCACCCTTCCGAACCCAACCCTTCCGAACCCAACCCCCCTTCCGAACCCAACCCTCCGAACCCAACCCTTCCGAACCAACCCTTCCGAACCCAACCCTTCCAAACCCAACCCTTCTGAACCCAACCCTTCCGAACCCAACCCTTCCAAACCCAACCCTTCCGAACCCAACCCTTCCGAACCCAACCCTTCCGAACCCAACCCTTCCAAACCCAACCCTTACCCTTCCGAACCCACCCTTCCGAACCCAATCCTTCCAAACCCAACCTTGCACCCAAACCCTTCCAAACCCAACCCTTCCGAACCCAACCCTTCCAAACCCAACCCTTCCAAACCCAACCCTTCCAAACCCAACCCTTCCAAACCCAACCCTTCCAAACCCAACCCTTCCAAACCCAACCCTTCCAAACCCAACCCTTCCGAACCCAACCCTTCCAAACCCAACCCTTCCAAACCCAACCCTTCCAAACCCAACCCAGCCAAACCCAACCCTTCCAAACCCAACCCTTCCAAACCCAACCCTTCCGAACCCAACCCTTTCAAACCCAACCCTTTCAAACCCAACCCTTCCAAACCCAACCCTTCCGAACCCAATCCTTCCGAACCCAACCCTTCCGAACCCAACCCTTCCAAACCCAACCCTTCCGAACCCAACCCTTCCGAACCCAACCCTTCCGAACCCAACCCTTCCAAACCCAACCCTTCCAAAACCAACCCTTCCGAACCCAACCCTTCCAAACCCAACCCTTCCAAACCCAACCCTTCCAAACCCAACCCTTCCAAACCCAACCCAACCAAACCCAACCCTTCCGAACCCAACCCTTCCAAACCCAACCCTTCCGAACCCAACCCTTCCGAACCCAACCCTTCCGAACCCAACCCTTCCAAACCCAACCCTTCCAAACCCAACCCTTCCAAACCCAACCCTTCCGAACCCAACCCTTCCAAACCCAACCCTTCCGAACCCAACCCTTCCGAACCCAACCCTTCCAAACCCAACCCTTCCGAACCCAACCCTTCCGAACCCAACCCTTCCGAACCCAACCCTTCCGAACCCAACCCTTCCAAACCCAACCCTTCCGAACCCAACCCTTCCGAACCCAACCCTTCCAAACCCAACCCTTCCAAACCCAACCCTTCCGAACCCAACCCTTCCGAACCCAACCCTTCCGAACCCAACCCTTCCGAACCCAACCCTTCCAAACCCAACCCTTCCAAACCCAACCCTTCCAAATCCAACCCTTCCGAACCCAACCCTTCCAAACCCAACCCTTAAGGGGAGATTTCCACTGGAGGGATTTTTTTCCTGGACCCCCTTCTCTCTCATGTTTAGCCCCATTGCTTTTTAGATTTTAAGACTCTCGCCCCCTTTAGTTTGGCGATTTTAAGAACTTTCGCCCCATTTCTGTCAATTTTAAGAACTTTCGTGCCATTTAAGTGTCGATATTTTCCTGGCGAGCGATAGCGAGCCTGTAATTTAAGAGGAACCGGCTTTCAGCCGGGACATTTTTCTACCGAAAAATGTACAAATTTATCTTGAAAGGGGCTCAAGGGGGTGTAATCTTAAGCTTGAAGGAGGTCTAGGGAACAAACTAAATACCTCCCCTTAATAAGTGATGTCTCGGCACCAAGTATGTTTTGATCAATAATTGGTATCAGCAATATCTAAGCTTCATTTCTTCATATCGAGTGAAATATACAAACATGTTCCTACACTTACCCACCCTATTCAACATCTGACAGACATTAATACAGCACAGAGCAAGCCAAACGTAATGACATCTGGGACATGACTTATTAGCGCTACACTTACACACCCTATTCAACATCTGACAGACATTAATACAGCACAGAGCAAGCCAAACGTAATGACAGCTGGGACATGACTTATTAGCACTACACTTACCCACCCTATTCAACATCCGACAGACATTAATACAGCACAGAGCAAGCCAAACGTAATGACAGCTGGGACATGACTTATTAGCACTACACTTACCCACCCTATTCAACATCCGACAGACATTAATATAGCACAGAGCAAGCCAAACGTAATGACAGCTGGGACATGACTTATTAGCGCTACACTTACCCACCCTATTCAACATCTGACAGACATTAATACAGCACAGAGCAAGCCAAACGTAATGACAGCTGGGACATGACTTATTAGCGCTACACTTACTCACCCTATTCAACATCCGACAGACATTAATACAGCACAGAGCAAGCCAAACGTAATGACAGCTGGGACATGACTTATTAGCGCTACACTTACCCACCTTATTCAACATCTGACTGACATTAATACAGCACAGAGCAAGCCAAACGTAATGACAGCTGGGACATGACTTATTAGCGCTACACTTACCCACCCTATTCAACATCTGACAGACATTAATACAGCATAGAGCAAGCCAAACGTAATGACAGCTGGGACATAACTTATTAGCGCTACACTTACCCACCCTATTCAACATCTGACAGACATTAATACAGCACAGAGCAAGCCAAACGTAATGACAGCTGGGACATGACTTATTAGCACTACACTTACCCACCCTATTCAACATCTGACAGACATTAATACAGCACAGAGCAAGCCAAACGTAATGATAGCTGGGACATGACTTATTAGCGCTACACTTACCCACCCTATTCAACATCTGACAGACATTATTACAGCACAGAGCAAGCCAAACGTAATGACAGCTGGGACATAACTTATTAGCGCGACCGTACAGAAAGGGTTAACTCCATTCTGCCCCATCCACACCCTTGCACCTCGGAAAAAACCCTGACGTTTTGGCGTGGACTCGAACTGAGGTCCTTTGGGTCTGCAGTCCACGACGCTATCCACTGTGATATCTCCTCCTGCAACTTGTTCCGCCATGGTTAAGGGGAGGTATTTAGTTTGTTCCCTAGACCTCCATCAAGCTTAAAATTACACCCCCTTGAGTCCCTTTCAAGATAAATTTGTACATTTTTCGGTAGAAAAATTTCCCGGCCGAAGGCCGGTTCCTCTTACATTACAGGCTCGCTATCGCTCGCCAGGATAAAATCGACACCTGAATTGCACGAAAGGTCTTAATATGGGGTGAAAGTTCTTAAAATCGCTAAACTGATGGGGCAAACGTTTTATAATATCAAAAGCAATGGGGCGAAAGATGAGGGAGAAAGGGGTCCAGAAAAAAATCCCTCAAGTGGAAATCTCCCCTTCAACCCCATTAAGTTATCGTATCCTGGTTTACCGTTAGACGATTTTCTTTAGTTTATAATCTACCTCTGGGACTCAAAGGGGTAAATACCATCTCCCTAAACCCCCCCCCCCCCTCTTAGTAACCTAGGCCTTTCTTGGTTAAGGGGAGATTTCCACTTGAGGGATTTTTTTTTTTTTTTTCCTGGACTCTTTTCTCCCTCGTGTTTTTTTAGCCTCATTGTTTTTCTAATTTTAAGACGTTTGCCCCCCATTATTTTGATGATTTTAAGAACTTTCAACCCATTTCTGTCAATTTTAAGACCTTTCGTGCCATTTAGGTGTCGATTTTATCCTGGCGAGCGATAGCGAGCCTGTAATTTAAGAGGAACCGGCTTTCAGCCGGGACATTTTTCTACCGAAAAATGTACAAATTTATCTTGAAAGGGACTCAAGGGGGTGTAATTTTAAGCTTGATGGAGGTCTAGGGACCAAACTAAAGACCTTCCCTTAAGCTCCATAAAATCATCTAATTTTAGCCAGAAGCAAAGGTAAAAAAGGCGTCATGGTACTGAAGGGGTTAACTAGAGTCTAACCACACCCCACCAACGGCCTCCCTTACTTGGCTACACACCTTCACGCAGACACACCCAATTCTCTCTCTCTCTCTGTCTCTGTCTCTCTCTCTGTCTCTCTCTCTCTCTCTCTCTCTCTCTCTCTCACAGAGCTAGCCACACCCAACTCCGTCTACTGTATTTTAGTACCCCCTATTATCTCTGTACCTCACCGACAGCTTGCCACACCCAACCACGCCTTTGCACCGGCGCTGTAGTCTGCCACACCCATCCCAGCCCCGCCTCACTCTATAACTTCAATTGGCCACACCCACTGCTGGCGCCCGAGCACTGTCTCACCTTTACCTAGACACACCCAGCCACGCCCTTGCATCGGCGCCCCAGCCTAGCCACACCCAACCCCGCCCCCCTCGTGCCTTGATCCGGCCACACCCATAGCCGCCATTGCTGATCCTCTTACCTTTCCTTGATCACTTACGCCCATACTGACGCCCCCTATCCCCTTACGCCCGTTTTTCTCTCAACCCTACACCTTGCCACACCCATAGCCGCCATTGCTGATCCTCTTACCTTTCCTTGATCACTTACGCCCATACTGACGCCCCCTATCCCCTTACGCCCGTTTTCTCTCACCCCTACACCTTGCCACACCCACAGCCGCCATTGCAGATCCTCTTTACCTTTCCTTGACTACAACCAACTCACGCCCATATTCACGCCCCACCCCCTCCCCCTACCTCCCTCACTCCTACACCTTACCACACCCAACACCGCTATTGCTAACTGTCTTAAACTTTCCACTGATCACGCCCATACTAACGCCCTTCTTCCCTCCTACGCCCATCTTTCTGTTTCACCTACACTATATCACACCCATACTCACGCCCCACCCCCTCCCCCCCTACGCCCTTCTACCTCCCTCACCTTACCACACCCAACACCACCATTGCTAAGCTGTCTTAAGCCGGTATCACACCAGCGCTTTTTCGCTTAACATTTTTGCTCAACACTGATCTGGCAGCTTATGAGGTCAACATTTAACATATTTCTGTCACCTAAGCTAATCTATCATCAGTCTAGTTTTCGATACCAGTGCAAATTATTCCAGAAATTTTGCCAGAAAATGTTTGATTATCGAATGTTGACTATAAAAGCTCTCGTGTGATACCGGCTTTACCCTCCATACTGATCACCCCCAACTTACGCCCCCCTCCCCTCCCCTAGAAGGGTCACTAGATCTGTTGTTGCTTGATTTCCTTTGTACTCCCTTCACCCGTCTCCCTGTCTCACCTACACCCTACCACACCCGTGACCGGCCATTCCTGTTTTACCTTCCACCGACCACACCCAACTCACGCCCATACCACACCCATACCACACCCAAAAACGCCAAACTGTTTTACCTTCCATTCTGACTACACCCAATTACGCCCATGCTGATGCCCATCCTCCCCATACGCCCATCCTAGTCTCTCACCTACAACATACCACACCCATAATGACGCCCATACTGCCGCCCCTCTTCCTCCCTACGCCCGTCTCACCACCTACACCTTGCCACACCCATAACCCGCCATTGCTGTTTTACCTTCCACCGACCACACCCATCTGACGCCCCTCTTCCCCCCTACGCCCGTCATAAATTACAGGCTCGCTAACGCTCGCCAGGAAAACATCGACACTTAAATGACACGAAAGTCTTAATATTGTTAAAGAAATGGGGCAAAATGTCTTCAAATCGCCCAACTAATGGGCCGAACGTCTTAAGATCTTAACAATCTATCTATCTATCTATTGCCTGACGCCGTGATCCCCGAAGGGGTGGCCACGAACGAATCGCCCCCATGCACCTCTGTCCCCAGTCAGTCGACGCCCCTCCCCCCAACCAGTACCGCCTTCGTTCATGTACTTCCTCACTCCATCCTTCCACCTCATATTCGGTCTACCTCTCCCCCTCTGTCCCTCCACCTCGCTCTCGTACACCCTCTTAGTCATTCTCTCGCTTTCCATACGTTCCATATGGCCGAACCATCTCAAGTTGTTCCTTTTCACACTTTCCAGCACATCTACCTCCACACCACACCTCCTTCTTACTTCCTCATTAGTCTGTCTATCCCTCCATGTAACTCCGCACGCACTCCTTAAGTAATTCATTTCCACTGCTCTAACTCTTGGTCTGAGTCTTTCAACCAACGTCCATGCTTCGCTTCCGTAAGTCAGTGTCGGGATTACCACACTGTCATGCAAGGACTTCTTCACTTCCATACTGACCACCCTATTTCTTGTTACTGCTTTTAGCGTTCCTACAACCCTCTTCCCCTGTTGTACCCTCTCCCGCACCTCTTCATCCATAGTCCCATCTTTACTCAACACACTGCCCATTAACAATAATGGGGCTAAATATGAGGAAGAAAGGGGTCCAGAAAAAATCCCTCAAGTGGAAATCTCCCTTGAAACCTTCCCCAGAAGACACCCATCTCACACCCATATTAACGCCCCTCCTCCCACCTACGCCCGTTTTCCTGTCTCACCTACACTATACCGCACCCATAGCCGACGCCCCTTTACTGATCACACCCATCTCACGCCCATACTAACGCCCCTTTACCTTCAAGTTGCTCCGCCATGTTGTTCCTTCAATCAATTACACCCAATTCTTCCTGAATCCATCTTTCCCTCATCCTATGACTTTAATTGCTTCAAACTCCGTGTGTCCAGACATATTGGCACGAACACTATTTGAGTTTGGCCCTGTCACTCTTTCAACTCTGGGGTAGGCACTCGTCGCAGGCAGGTTTGCCTTTTGTCTCCCTCATCCACATAGAAAAAAAATATATATCCAGTATATACCTGTATATATATATATATATATATATATATATATATATATATATATATATATATATATATATATATATATATATATATACTGTATATATAGATAGATAGATATTTGGAAAGACCTATACATTTAAGGAGATATCATATTTTGTCCTATGAATGTTTATATATAACTAACTATATATACAAAGAGAGAGAGAGAGAGAGAGAGACTTGGCTAATAATATAATACCATTACTTTTCAGAAACCAGCTCGTGGGGTATAGCGTGGTGGATTAACGATAAACTAATACCAGAGATCTTCGTTGAACGCGGACAGACATACTACTTCAAAGTCTTCGGTGGTAATGACCATCTGACTACTGCAAGGTAAGATCATAGTAAACTAATTCAACCAGTTCATTGCTCAAGAGGTGGCGTTCTGAGAGTGAGGGTCCAAGTCGAGGGGGTGAGACAGTGAAGCAATGGGGCGAGGCAGCTCCAGAGATGGGGCTGCTTCGAGCTGTGGGTGGGCAACCGGGCCC
Source organism: Paralithodes platypus (assembly GCA_032716605.1). Taxonomy (NCBI): domain Eukaryota; kingdom Metazoa; phylum Arthropoda; class Malacostraca; order Decapoda; family Lithodidae; genus Paralithodes; species Paralithodes platypus. Next base: position 12,747,581 of record CM064558.1, read on the forward strand.
CTTGCATCTTGCGAAGGGAAGATAGCGGGAGGGGGGCTGGTTGCATCTCAAAGTGCTTCACATGTCTCACTCCCTAGACCATATTACCAGTCTTGCTAAGGCATCCTCCCAGAAGCTGGGTGTGCTCAACCGCCTCAAGGGCTTCTTTACCCCTGCACAGCTTCTTGCTCTGTACAGGGGCACAGTGCGTCCTTGTATTGAGTATTATTCACATGTGTGGGGAGGATCCTCTCACACCGCACTCCTAGACAAAGTAGAAAGGAAAGCCTTTCGTATCATTAACTCCCGTCCACTCACCAACTCTCTGCAATCTCTCTCTCTTCGCCGCAATGTTGCATCTCTCTCACTATTCTATCGCTACTACAATGATCAGTGTTCCTCCGAGCTTTCCCAGTGTATACCACCTCCTCCACGTAGGGTACGTAGTACCCGCCTTGCAACACAATCCCACCCCTATTCTGTGCAACTCTCCAACCCAAGAGTGAAACGCTATTCTTAGACTCTTCTATTCAACTGCTGAGCTCTGGAACTCTCTCCCAGAATCAGTCTTTCCTTCTTCCTATGACTTAAATTGCTTCAAACTCCGTGTGTCCAGGCATTTTAGCTCGAACGTCCCTTGATTTTGGCCCTGTCACTCTTTCAACTCTGGGGGAGGCACTCGCTGCAGGCAGTTATGCCTTTTGTCTCCCTCAATCACAAAAAAAAAGAAAAAAAATGGAACGAGACCTCACAGGCTTCACCGTTGAATGTACAGGCTCTCAGCCTATGCCCGAGAGGGAGTAGTTGGAATATAGACCAAAACAAATATATAGCCTACTTTTTGAGATAGATTATCAATATCTGGCATGTCTTGGGGGTTATTGTGATATTTTGTTATATTATCACTGAGCCGGTATATATGAAGGGTGCGCCTGGAAGTGTGGTGGGCGGGCTTGCGGTGTCGGCTCCGCTGCATGTCTGCCTGCTGAGATCGGAACCTCTCCGGGGGGCCGGGGGAGTGCTGGAGGGACCCTGGTCTCTGGGTCTTCTGGATGACCTAGATGTGTGTGAATTTGTATTTTGTTTGTGTGTGTTCATTGTTTTCTGTTGTGTTGTCCCTGTTCGGGCTCTGTCTCGAGTCGGCCACCCCCAGAAAAGAAAAAAATTGGGAATGGGCCTGAGTAAATACATACATACATACTTACATGCATACATACTTACATGCATACATGCATACATACATACATGCATACATACACGCATACATACACGCATACATACATACATACATACATCCATACATACATACATGCATACATACATCCAGACATACATACATGCATACATACATACACACATACATACATACATACATACATACACACATACATACACACATACATACATATATACATACATACATACATACACACATACATACACACATACATACATACATACATACATACATACATACACACACACATACATACATACACACACATACATACATACATACATACATACATACATACATACATACATACATACATACATACATACACACACATACATACATACACACATACATACATACATTACTGAGGGGTTTGATAGCTGTTGCCATTTAATCCAATGGGTTTTTAGTCCCCCCCCCCCCCAGACTATGAAAAACGCCACCCAGACCCCCTTCAAGGTATAAATATGTACATTTTTCAGTAAAGAATATTTCCCAGCCATTCTCCTAAATTGTAGGCTTGCTATCGCTCGCCCAGAAGTAATTCGACATCTGAATGGGGTTAAGTGTATTCTAATCGAGAAACTAATGGGGTGAAATGGGTTAAGATGGTAGTGCTTGGTTTGTGGTCTAAGTATTTATTTATTCATTTATTTTTGAGTTTCCTCGCTAGACCTCCATCAAGCTTAGAAAAACACCCCCTAGACCTCCATCAAGCTTAGAAAACCCCCCTAGACCTCCATCAAGCTTAGAAAAACACCCCTAGACCCCCATCAAGCTTAGAAAAACACCCCCTAGACCTCCATCAAGCTTAGAAAAACATCCCCTAGACCCCCATCAAGCTTAGAAAAACACCCCCTAGACCTCCATCAAGCTTAGAAAAACACCCCCTAGACCTCCATCAAGCTTAGAAAAAAACACCCCCTAGACCTCCATCAAGCTTAGAAAAAACCCCCCTAGACCTCCATCAAGCTTAGAAAAACACCCCTAGACCTCCATCAAGCTTAGAAAAACACCCCCTAGACCTCCATCAAGCTTAGAAAAACACCCCTAGACCCCCATCAAGCTTAGAAAAACACCCCCTAGACCTCCATCAAGCTTAGAAAAACACCCCCTAGACCCCCATCAAGCTTAGAAAAACACCCCCTAGACCTCCATCAAGCTTAGAAAAACATCCCCTAGACCTCCATCAAGCTTAGAAAAACACCCCCTAGACCTCCATCAAGCTTAGAAAAACACACCCTAGACCTCCATCAAGCTTAGAAAAACACCCCCTAGACCTCCATCAAGCTTAGAAAAACACCCCCTAGACCCCCTTTCAAGATAAATTTGTAAATTTTTCGGTAGAAAATTTCCCGGCCAAAGGCCGGTGCCTCTTAAATTACAGGCTCGCTATCGCTCGCCAGGGAAAAATCGACACCTAAATGGGACGAAAGGTCTTAAAAGTGACATAAATGGGGTGAAAGTTCTTAACATCGACAAATTAATGGGGCGAACGTCTTAAAATCTCAAAAGCAATGGGGATAAACATGAGGGAGAAAGGAGGTTAAGAAAAAAATCCCTCGAGTGGAAATCTCCCCTTAAATTGCTTCAAACTCCGTGTGTCCAGGCATTTTGGCTCGAACGTCCCTTGATTTCGGCCCTGTCACTCTTTCAACTGTGGGGGAGGCACTCGCTATAGCCAGTTCTGCCTTTTGCCTCCCTCAATCACATAGAAAAAAAATAAAAATAAAAAAATGTAGTGTTGCCATAAATCCATCAATCAATGACAGGTATAATCGATCCTTTCATGCAGATTGGTTAAGGGGAGATCTCCACTTGAGGATTTTTTTTTCTTCACCCCTTTCTCCCTCATGTTTAGCCCCATTGCTTTTGAGATTTTAAGACGTTCGCCCCATTAATTTGGCGATTTTAAGAAGTTTCACCCCATTTATGTCACTTTTAAGACCTTTCGTCCCATTTAGGTGTCGATTTTTCCCTGGCGAGCGATAGCGAGCCTGTAATTTAAGAGGCACCGGCCTTTGGCCGGGACATTCTTCTACCGAAAAATGTACAAATTTATCTTGAAAGGGGGTCTAGGGGGTGTAATTTTAAGCTTGATGGAGGTCTAGGAAACACACTAAAAACCTCCCCTTAAGATCACCACGAGGAACAGAACTTATGTGGCCGAGTGTTCATTCAGATGCCATAGCCTAGTTAGTTAAAATTGAACTGCAGAGGCTATCAATCCTTCTGGATTATCAAGCCAGCACACTGTAAGTCAATAATAGCGTCAGGACTGGAGCCCCTACAGTCCCTCGAGAGAGAGATGTGTCTTAGTCTTTAGCCCACTCATATAATATTCGTGGACTTACATATTTATAATTATTTTCTGTCTGTTTCTTTTACTGTCCTACTTTTCCTTCTGGGGGCGGGGGGCTAGAAATCCTCCTCCCCTTGTGAAATTCACCTACTAGACGAGACAGGGTAAGGGACAAGAGAACGCAAAAGTGGTCCCAGACCCTAAGAATTGGAACTTTAATTGTTGTGTCGCTTCGGGCTCTGTCTTGAGTCAGCTACACCCAGCTATGGGCTATGTGCCTGAGTATATACATGCATACATATATCTCTGGAAACTATCTATCTATCTATCTATCTATATGCTCAGGCCCAATCCCCATTTTGGGGGTAGCCGACTCAAGACAGAGCAAGAACAGGGAAAACACAAAAACAACATAAAACAACGAATAAACACAGACAAAAAGCACAAACTCACACACATCCAGGTCACCCAGGAGAAGACCCAGAGACCAGGGTTACCAAGGTCGCTCCAGCACTCCCCCGGCCCCCGACCACCCGGAGAGGTTCCGATCTCGGCAGGCAGACATGCAGCGGACCCAAAGCCACAAGCCCTCCCACCACACTTCCAGGCGCACCCTTCATATTAATCGTCTCCCCGGGCCAGGCGCCTGATGATCTCTGGAAACTAATTTATGAATATAATTTTCTATGCATCAACTATAAAGCCATATATACTATTATTGAAAACCAAGTTCTATCACAAAATCAATCTAGATAATTATAATTGCATAAATAAAAACATACTGTAGGGGTCCACGAATTATTATGAGTGCGCTACAGACTATGGTATAACTCCCCTATGTTACCCATCAAGGACTCCAAAGGTCATTAACACGGAGATGAGCGCCATGGTAATTTGGATAATATACGGTAGCCCCTGTGTACCAGGCTCGACAACTCACCTAAATTACCCATCACAGGCACCAAACGGCAAAGATACGAAGCTTAGTATAACGGTAAAGCGCGAAATAGCATAAATCCGCTAGCTTTACTTTACACTTCTTATGATGATTGAGTAAGGACGGGCCACCACAGAAGCCATATCGACTGCCCAAACTAACTAGCTTTTCATCCAACAGGTATCATCCGTTCTACATCACCTCGTCCCCAGTCGGCGGCTTTAGCGAGAAGACCCAAGAAGAACAAGAGAAGGAGACCATATACACGGGTGTCTCCTATTCCAAGATGGGCATGCCGGAAGCCACAGCCGGTGAGTCTTGCTGAGGTACTGTTAGCATTATACCAACATCAGCCATAGTGAGGATATGGTGGGACAGTGTTATGGCAGGACATTACTTTATTTCAATATAACTGCTGAAAGACAACCCTGTTTGAGCCGTTACAATTTATGTGATGGAAAACGACACTAAGCCATTGATTGTTTGTATGTTTGGTTTGGTTTGGACGCATGGTTTAGCCAGACTGTGAACGTAGGGGGAACTGCGCGTAGGGGTAGACCTAGAAAGACATGGGATCAGGAAATTCGGTCTTATCTTAACATAAGGACCCTGATGATATACATACATACACAAATTTAAAGATCGAGTGCTCCACATGAAGTGCGGTTCCAATCTCACATCCTAATGGCGGCGTTCCAGGCAGCCCTGTTAAGAGCTGCCTCACTTGTCAGGTTCTTTGATTTAAGATCAGACCGCAAAGTCTGATCCCACGTCATTCTTGGTCAGCCCCTTGGTGCAGCTCCCTCCACATTAACGGACTTGCATCTTTTCACCCAACTTAGTACATCCATCAGCTCCACATGTCCAAACCATCCAAGCCTGCTAGTACACATCACATCACTGATACTCTTGATACCTAATCTTCTCCTTAGCTCTCCACATGTCCAAACCATCCAAGCCTGCTAGTACACATTTCATCACATATTCTTGATACCTAACCTTCTCCTTAGCTCTCCACATGTCCAAATCATCCAAGCCTGCTAGTACACATCACATCACTGATATTCTTGATACCTAACCTTCTCCTTAGCTCTCCACATGTCCAAACCATCCAAGCCTGCTAGTACACATTTCATCACTGATATTCTTGATACCTAACCTTCTCCTTAGCTCTCCACATGTCCAAACCATCCAAGCCTGCTAGTACACATTTCATCACTGATATTCTTGATACCTAACCTTCTCCTTAGCTCTCCACATGTCCAAACCATCCAAGCCTGCTAGTACACATTTCATCACTGATATTCTTGATACCTAACCTTCTCCTTAGCTCTCCACATGTCCAAACCATCCAAGCCTGCTAGTACACATTTCATCACTGATATTCTTGATACCTAACCTTCTCCTTAGCTCTCCACATGTCCAAACCATCCAAGCCTGCTAGTACACATCTCATCACTGATCCTCTTGATACCTAACCTTCTCCTTAGATCTGCAATTGATATCCTATCTAGCAGTTTGGCACCACACATCCATTTTACCATTCTCATCCCATAGCGTTCCATTCTATTGATATCATTGCTTTGACAGGCCATGTTTCTGAAGCATATGTCATTGCGCTTCTAACGCATGAAACGTACACCTTTCCCTTCAAGGGGAGAGGGAGTTTTCTCATAGTGAGTAGTGGCAAAAGTTCTTTAAGCTTTCCCCAGCCGCATCTTATTCTGGCGATAGTGGCGGCCTCAGCCCCACCACCGGCAGAGATGTTAGTAGCAAAACTTGTCCACCATCTCCAGTGCCTCATTGCCAAAGTTAACACTGTATTGAGTTACGCTCAACCCTTTTCTGCATACTGCGCATGGGTATGCACCACTTTTTTCTACCATTCCTAGCACTAATCTACTGTATAAACCTTGGTTTTATTTATATTAACTCTTAACTCTTTACTTGTCATGCCCTCTCTCCATCCTCTGAACTTGGCCTCAGCATCCCGCGCAATATCTGCAATAAGTACTAGGTCATCTGCGTATAGCAGTTCCCAGGGGAGCCCAACTCTGAAATCACCAGATAGTACCTCCAGAACCATAACAAAGAGGAGAGGGCTTACCACAGAGCCCTGGTGAACTCCAACGCTAACTGTATTCTCCTCATTCAGTTCACCTTTCACCCTCACTGCCGTTCGTGAGTCCTCGTACATCTTCATTATCACAAGCACCAGCCACTCCTCTACGCCAAGTTTCCTCATAGCCCACTGCACAACTTCTCTGGGCACCCTATCAAAGGCCTTCTCCAGGTCTACAGACACAAGATACAGATCCCTATGTTAAAGTAGATATCTTTCCTGCAGCTGCCTGACTATGAAGATAGCGTCGGGTGTGCCACGTCCTGTCATGAAACCGAACTGCATATCGTCGATAGCAATGCTTTCCCTCATCATATCTTCAAGGACTCTCTCACAGACCTTCATGAATTGATTAAGCATTTTCAGGCCCCCATAATTTCCCGTATTCAATGAGTCAGATAGGATCCGACAGAGGCAGATCAAAACAGGGTCGCCTGGAATGCCGCCATTTAGTACGTAAGACGGAAACCACACTCTCTGTGGACAAAGCGGTCTTTAATCGTGTATGTACTGTATGTATGTTCCATTTTTAAGGTGTATGTTTTCTGTTCTACTAAATATTACTAATCTACATTATATTTATTTATCCTAAGATTAATATCTAACTAATTCATAAGATTAATCCTAACTAAGAATCCTAAAATTAATGGGGTAAATGGGGATGCGTTCTGGGACCAGCCAAAACCCAAACCCAAACACCTAAAAACCTATAATAATATCCTAAATTGGGCCATCGGATAGTGAGCGAGACCTGTGTATCTATTGTTTTCTACTAATCTACGTTATATATTACAGTTGGGAGCCTATGTGAGTGGCGACATATCGGGAAAGACGCGTGGAAGATTTGCGAGACCTTTGAAGACTACGCCCTAACCCTCTACAATGACTGCCACGACAATGAAATCCCCGGCTCCCTCGTGTGGACCGTTGAACAAGACACTCCAGATCTTGTTTATTATCAGGTAAGCCAATTATCTCAAATATACTGTAAGTTCTCTACCTCAAAAGTTCTCTACCTCAAAAGTTCTCTACCTCAAAATGATCAAGTACTAATTCGTCAGGTATCCCCATGATTTACAGAGGTTAAGGTTCATGATTTCTAGACTACATATTGGAGCAGGGTATAGTCTAAAGTCTATTCGCTGTAAGTAGGCGAGAAATCATGACCTTTAACCTCTGTAACTCAAAAACGACTAGAGTAATCGAGCTAATATTTCTACCATTTGGGAACAGTCAGTAAAGGAATAGATGTGGATATTTACAGCTAATTTGCTCTAGCCCTTTTTGAGTTACAGAAGATAAAGGTAATAATTTCTCGCCTACTTGCAGCGAATAGACTATAGTAACTGGTTAATCCCGAGTTCAATCCCAGCAGCTTTGGGTTTTTGAGAGAAGATTGGTTCAGTATCCAACCCAGGTTGGCCACTAAGAAATTAAAGTAAGATAATGTATCAGATATTGGATGTAAAACTTTACTGAAATCATGCAGACAAATGGGATACCTCTATTGTCTCAGTGGGTAGAGTGACGATCTAGTAAGCGGCTCGCTGGTGTAGTGACTAGTGTCTTGGACTTCCACCCATAAGTTCCCAGGATCGCACCCACGCTCGGCGCATTAAAGGTTTTTCACAAGCACCGAGTCGTTACCGTCCCTTATGAGCAAGGGGATGGGGTAGTAGTACATGACCCCAATGGAAATACGCCTAATCGGCCTTATTGGACTATCCTTAGCTGGCTTAGCATGTGCTAGCTTTAACAGTTATTATTATTATTATTATTATTATTATCATTATTATTATTATTATTATTATTAGTGAAGAAGTCCTTCCATGACAGTGTGGTAATCCCGACCCTAACGAAGCATGGACGTTCGGGAAGAGACTCAGACCAAGAGTGAGAGCGGTGGAAATGAGTTACTTGAGAAGTGCGTGCGGAGTTACATGGAGGGATAGACAGACGAATGAGGAAGTAAGAAGGAGATGTAGTGTGGAGGTAGATGTGCTGGAAAGTGTGAAAAGGAACAACTTGAGATGGTTCGGCCATATGGAACGTATGGAAAGCGAGAGAATGACTAAGAGGGTGTACGAGAGCGAGGTGGAGGGACAGAGGGGGAGAGGTGCACCGAAGGAGAGGTGGAAGGATTGAGTGAGGAAGTACATGGATGAAGGCGGTGCTGGTTGGGAGGAGGGGCGTCGACTGACTGGGGACAGAGGTGCATGGGGGCAATTCGTTCGTGGTCACCCCTTCGGGGATCACGGCATCAGGCAATACAGTAGATAGATAGATAGATTATTATTAACTGGTTAGACCTGAGTTCAATCCCAGCAGTGGTGGCTTGGGATTTTTGTGGGCAGACCGGTTCAGTGTCCAACCCAGTTTTGCTAGTGAAAATTATAGTAAGAGATAAGAATGCTATAATAACTCCTCTTACAACCTATAATAACCCCTGCCCCCTCCCTGGGGGCACGGGTCCTTGGAGCGGCTTCGGTCGCGCCGGGAATTTCCACACCTCTCACACCACACACATCACACAGGTTTTCCTACACCGAGAAATGACTCTCCGGCTGTCATTTCTCGAAGACTTCTTCTAGCCGGAGACATTGAGAGCAACCCAGGACCCACGTACACATACATATGTGCAACTTGCTCAAAACCCATCACTTCGAGTCGCCATACTAAGGGTTCAGTTCTCTGCAATTCATGCGGGAACTGGACCCACTTCACCTGCACAACACTTGCCTCCAAGAAACACTACACAAACACCTGGACCTGTTCCTCATGCCCCTCCCTCTCCCAGTCAAATCCCTCACCTAAAACCCGTCCACCTCTCCTCCCCAGCCCACCTAACCTTCCCATATCATCCACTCCCCCCCCCTAAAACCCGTCCACCTCTCCTCCCTAACCCACCTAACCTTCCCATACCATCCACATCCTCAACTCAACACACCACACACCATCCTAATCCATTCCAACCCCCATCTCCTGCTCCCCAATCCCCACCCCCACCTCACCCATCCCAACCCCCAGCCCCTCCCTCACCCCCACCCCATCCTCGTGCAGCAGCACCCAACATACATCGTGCACATAACATTAACATTCTTCAACTGAACATAGATTGCATCAACACAAAGAAACACGAACTCTCACACTTCATCAAACAACACAACATACACATTGCCATCTTACAAGAAACAAAACTCCGCACAACACAAAAAACACCCACATTTCATAATTTCACCACCATCAGACAAGACCGGGCTGTCGGCGGGGGCGGTGGACTCATCACCCTGGTACACAAAGAAATATCATACATAGTAACCAGTGTACAAACCAAATCCCTCCTCCCCCCAAATGATAACATAACAGAAATACAATCAATTAAAATACGCACTGGCAACAACTCCAACATAACCATCATAAACACATACATCCCCTACAGTACCAAATGAATACAGACCACACTTACAACACATCACAAACACCCCACACACCCCACACATCATCCTGGGTGGTGACTTCAACGCCAAGACGTCGGCCTGGTTTGTCGACAACCCCGACACAGACAGAGGGCTGGTACTACAAAACCAAACAGATAACCTCATCATCCTTAACGACATCCATCAACATACCCATATTCCTCACCAAGCCCTCTATAACCCATCATCTCCTGACATCACCTTTTGCTCCCCAGAACTCGCCCCCACAACATCCTGGAGGGTGGTCAGAACCTTAGGCTCTGACCACCTCCCGATCATTATCACCACCAAAACCAGACTCACCCCAGCTAGCCACAAACACACATACACCAATTATAAAAGAGCTAACTGGGAAGCATTCACAAATGAGACAGAACAACACTTCACAACTCTAAACAGTACACCCATCACTAACATCAACAATGCTGTACACATACTCAATAAAACGATCCAAAACGCTGACAAGAAACACATTCCAAGAGGTAACAGGAAAAGACACAACCCCAACTTCACACCAGAAATTCAAAACCTCATCAGACAACGCGACATACTGAAACACTCCCCAGCACCCCACACACAAGACATCACACAACAAATTCAAGCACTCAACACCCAAACTAACAACAAAATACAAGAACAACAAAAACTAAATTGGAATAACTTCCTACAAACACTTGATCACAAAACAAACCCCAAAAAACTCTACAAAACACTAAACAGCATCACACTTTCCAACAGCAACACAACACAATCACATGCTGCAATCACAACAACAGACTCTACTCCTTCATGTAAACAACAAGCAAACACTCTCATCAATCACTTTTCACATGTCAGCCACCTAAAACCTCACAAAGACGACCGACGTGTCATCCGACGTAAGAGACAATTCCCCACAGACCCTGACTATACACCCTTCACCAATCACCAGACAAAGCATATCATCAACAATCTCAAGCACTCACCCACCTGTGGCCTAGACAACATAAGCAACATACACCTCAGACACCTGGGACCACAAGGCATACAAGCACTCACTAACATATCAAACTACAGCTATTCACACAACACAATACCAGACATTTGGAAGCATGGTATCATCATCACATTCCCCAAACCCAACAAAGACCCCACGCTACCCTCCTCGCACCGCCCCATCACACTTCTTTGCTCCCCCTCCAAAGTCATGGAATGCCTAGTATTACAACTAATTACACCTGACCTACCCCTAGCTCCAACACAACATGGCTTTAGGCCACTGCACTCCACAAACACTCTTCTCACAGACCTTACACAAAGAGCTTTCGACGGCATCAACTCAGCTAGACCACCACACAGATCACTATTAGCCACACTCGACATTAGTAAAGCCTTCGATGCCATCCCCCGCCACAACCTAACAAACAAAATCTACAACACAAACATGCACAACAACACAAAAAGGTGGCTGGCCAACTTCCTAGCAGGCAGATGTGCACACGTATCTTTTGCCGGTCAGTCATCTAAAATCAGAAACTTTCCAAACGGAGTCCCACAAGGATCCGTCCTATCGCCCGCACTCTTCAATCTGTACATGCACGATATAACTACACCCAATACGCCCCAAATAAACTTAGCCTCCTATGCAGATGACATAACACTCACATGCACACACCACGACCCAAAAAGAGCAACAGATCTCCTTCAACCCTATCTCAACACACTACATGGTTGGTGCACTACAAACAGACTTAATCTAGCCCCAGCCAAATCCACCGCAACCCTGCTCACAAGTTGGACAGGAGAACACGAATACATCCCTCAGCTCACCATAAACAACACACCCCTAACACATACACACACACCCAAAATCCTAGGAGTAACATATGATACTCATATGACATTCAAACAGCACACCACAAACATTAAAAAGAAACTGACACCCAGACTTAACGCCCTCAGGTCACTTGCTCACACAAAATTTGGACACAACAAAGAAACTACCACCACAGTATATAAACAATACATAAGATCAGTGATGGAATACGCAAGCCCAGCCTGGGCTTCTAACCTAGCTGAAACACATCATAAGACCTTACAGACTATTCAAAACAAAGCCCTGAAGATCATTACAGGCTGCACAGCTACTTCACCCACAGATCACCTACATCAAGAAACCAAAATTCTCAAAGTCAAAGACCATCTGGACATGAGAGGCGCTCAATTCCTGGCAGCAGCCTCCACGAACCAAGACCACCCACTGAACTACATGGCAACACACCCACAGACACCAAGAAATATCAAAACAACACCCAGCACACGGTATCACACACAATTATTGTCCTCTCTCCCTCCCTGCCCACCCCGAACCAACTTCCAGAAGCACATCCATACTCATATCTCTCACCGATCCATCCACTCACTCACAGACAACACGCAGCTGCATGCACGACCTCCCGAAATCCATCCTTCCGAATCCTCCCTTCCTCGCGAGGACAGAGTCCACCTGGCCAGGCTGAGATGCGGACACCATCCAGCTCTCCTGAGCTATCAGAAGAGACTGGATGACTCCGTTGTCGACGCCTGCCCGGGATGTAACACAGCACCCCATACCATTAAACACATCATAGAAGACTGCATTTCACACAACCACTTACGCCAACAACACAATCTACACTCAATGAGAGCTCTGTGGGAAAGCCCGATCGTGGCCATGGCCTTTCTCAGGGACTCGGGGCTGTTCGGCCAGGCAGCTTAGGGAACAACAACAACAACAACAACAACCCCATTTACAACCTCCTCTATAGCTACTTCAGTCATAGAGGATACATTGATCAACAAGCATACTCCAGTATACTCTGAGGTTGAACCACTTATTGGGTTAAATAAAGTGCTCCTCCTCACATGGTTTATCTAATTACAATTCCTTTTTTCAGTGCTAGAGTGTTAAACTTTCTGCCAGGTTAAAAACGATCAAGTAAACTTACCAACCAACACGCAGCTGTATGCACGACCTCCCGAAATCCATCCTTCTGAATCCTCCCTTCCTCGCGAGGACAGAGTCCACCTGGCCAGGCTGAGATGTGGACACCATCCAGCTCTTCTGAGCTATCAGAAGAGACTGGATGACTCCGTCGTCGACACCTGCTCTGGATGTAACACAGCACCCCAAATCATTAAACACATCATAGAAGACTGCATTCCACACACTCACTTACGCCAACAACAAACAACAACACTCCTTGAGAGCTCTGTGAGAAAGCCCGATCATGGCCATGGCCTTCCTTAGGGACTCGGGGCTGTTCAGCCAGGCAGCTTAGGGAACGGCAACAACCAGTGCATATGGGTTACAAATACAAATACTGTATATCAACTAATAACCATTATCTTTTCCAGTGTTACAACCATCCCAACATGGGGTGGAAGATTCACGTGGCCAACAATGGCTACAAGTCCAGGAGAGAAGGTGGTAACAGTGGAAACACCCCGCGGCCCTCGTGTTTAGGCCCGGTGCTGGTCCTCCTCCACATCGTGCTTCACTCGCTTCACCCGCTTCAATCCCTGATGGCGCTCAGATGAAACGCTAACTGGATCGTAGTGCTCCCCTGAAACCCTCCGCATCTTCCGTTTGCAAGTGCAGTGTAACCTTTCGTAGCCGTGAAAATTGTCTATACTCCTTTCAAAATTACTCGGCAGTGTTTCTACCCCAGTGAAAGTTGACTACTCCTTTCTAAATAACTCAGCAGCCATTTTTACCCAGTGAAATTGTCTATACTCTGTTTGAAATATCTCGGCAGCGATTCTCACCCTTCGAAATAGCTCGGCAGTGATTCTTACCCAATGAAAATTGACTCTACTCTGTTCGAAATATCTCGGCAGCGATTCTCACCCAGTGAAAATTGTCTATACTTTGTTCGAAATACCTCGGCAGCGAAGTCTTACCCATTTGGGCTAGATATGCTCGGAGAAGCGGCATGTCCGATATATATTGACGGATTCTTTTGATATGGACATGAGTGAGACTATTAACCCATGGACTGCGAAGGTCCTCTCGGAAGCTACGGTAATATTATATGTGTAAAAGTAACCCTTCAAAAACCATGCCAGTGCCGGGAGATGTCTGAATTTTTGGCGACACATAGAAAGTATATAGTGGCATCTTTCCATACCACATCCACTCCTCCCCCCCTTTATACCTCATCTTCCTCAACTTGGCCTTCTATTTCCTTCTATTTTGCAGATGTTTTTTGCAGTTAATGCGTTAAGCCAGCTTTACACAAGCACTTTAGCGGTGTATGTATCGGAGTCACAGTATCCGAGTCAAAAAGTGACTAAACTTGAGTCTGTTATATGACAATTTTCGCTTTCATTATGGCTGTATTTTGTATCTTACAGCTCCTCATTGTGTATGGTCGAATTTAATGTAAGAATGAACAGCATAATCAATCAAAATATTATGATATCTTGTAGCGAAATCAAAGAATATACCGCAAAATCAATCTGAAGAATATGATGACCTGTAGCGGAATATGATGACCTGTAGCGGAATATGATGACCTGTAGCGGAATATGATGACCTGTAGCGGAATATGATGACCTGTAGCGGAATCATACGGTGTTGCTGATTAAGCCAATCAGGAGCAAGTACGACATGACTAGAAGGGTGACGAAAGCTGCCAAGTTCTTTTGAATCGAGTATAATAGATTCACCAACAAGACATTCTATCCTATCATAAAATATTTACACATTTTACACCCAAGATTATTTCAACCATAAGATATATAGGTACAGTTGCCCACGTAAGTTCTGTTCCTCTCTGTGATCTTATACATGGACATAATTATAATGCCCAGGATCGAATTATGAGTGTATGTTTCTTATGCATCTGACTAGTCAACTGATAATTAACCCCTTCAGACTCATATGACGCAGAGGTTGCCAGATTAGCAATAAGAAATGGAGTTCTCTCACTCTTATAATTACCTCTCCAAAATTAGTTTTCTGCCCACAGCTAACTCAAAGACAACTGCAGAGGTTGAAGTAACTAAACTAAAGGTTTCTAAATACCCCTGATGGTAACAAAGGCTTTAAAGTATCCCCAATAGGCTCAACACAGCTAACTCAAAGACAACTGCAGAGGTTGAAGTAACTAAACTAAAGGTTTATAAATACCCCTGATGGTAACAAAGGCTTTAAAGTATCCCCAATAGGCTCAACACAGCTAACTCAAAGACAACTGCAGAAGTTGAAGTAACTAAACTAAAGGTTTATAAATACCCCTGATGGTAACAAAGGCTTTAAAGTATCCCCAATAGGCTCAACACAGCTAACTCAAAGACAACTGCAGAGGTTGAAGTAACTAAACAAAGGTTTATAAATACCCCTGATGGTAACAAAGGCTTTAAAGTATCCCTAATAGGCTCAAAATCGCGTCATATGTCGGAGAGGGTTAAAAGAAATCACACTCTTAATTCATTCGTACTAATTTTCCTTATATACCCGTCTCCCATGATTAACGATTGGGTTACGTTCCCGAAAACCCAATCTTGAATAGAAAAATCGTATAGCCAATCCTAAAACTACTGGGGTTAAATGGGGATGCGTTCGGGGTCCAGCCAAAACCCCAAACACCTAAAAACCCATGATGATAATATCCTAAACCGGGGCATCGGATAGTCTGGGGGAGACCTGTGTATAATGCCCATAATTAATTACGAGTGTCGTTTCTTCTGCGTGTGATTTGTCAACTGGTAATTAAAAGACACCACACTCGTAATTCCCAATTATTATTTTGCTTAAGGGGAGATATCCACTTGAGGGATTTTTTTTCTTGACTCCTTTCTCCCTCATGTTTAGCCCATTGTTTTCCTAATGTTAAGATGTTCGCCCCATTATTTTGACGATTTTAAGAACCCTCGCCCCATTTCTGTCAATTTTAAGACCATTCGTGCCATTTAGGTGTCGATTTTATCCTGGCGAGCGTAAGCGAGCCTGTAATTTAAGGGGCACCGGCCTTCGGCCGGGAAATTTTTCTACCGAAAAATGTACAAATTTATCTTGAAAGGGGGTCAAGGGGAGTAATTTTAAGCTTGATGGAAGTCTAGGGAATCAACTAAAAACCTCCCCTTAAGCGTTGTCTCCCCATAGCGATTTTGATAAGTTATTTTGTCTTTTACCTGTGTTCGTCCAAGTATTGATTTGTTTATTTTGCAAGTTTTACATTATAATACTAATATCACCTACGGTATATACACAAGATCACAACGAGGAACAGAGCTTATGTGGCCAACTGTACTACTGGTTGAAATGGTCTAGTGGTTGAAAGAGAAACCTTAAATTCATGTGTGTGATATAGAACACGTAAGGGGGATATAGGGTATGTTGTTGTTGTTGTTGTTGTTCCCCAAGCTGCCTGGCCGAACAGCCGCAAGGCCAAGGTCATAACCGAGCGCCCCCACAGAACCCTCCCCGCCGACCACAATAAAGCCTGGGTGACCGAAGTCACTCCATGGCGGGGAGCTGAGGAGGGTGCGGAAACGCCCGGGAAACCAAAGCCCCACCCAGGGCCCTGTGCCCCTCAGCAATTATGAAGAGAAAGTTGAGGGGCAAGGGGAAAATGTGACGCTTTGGCTTCCAATCTTGGTTGATTGGGAGGTCAATCCATGGAAGAGACGCCGTCACTCAAGATCTAGAAAATATATAAGTAAAAGGAACAGTCAGAGTAAGCTATGGGTATGGCAGAGATCGCTCAGTTTTCACTGATAAACCAGCCCATCATCATAAAGGAACAGTCAGAGTAAGCTATGGGTATGGCAGAGATCGCTCAGTTCTCACTCTGATAGACCAGCCCATCACCATAAAGGAACAGTCAGAGTAAGCTATGGGTATGGCAGAGATCGCTCAGTTCTCACTCTGATAGACCAGCCCATCACCATAAAGGAACAGTCAGAGTAAGCTATGGGTATGGCAGAGATCGCTCAGTTCTCACTCTGATAGACCAGCCCATCACCATAAAGGAACAGTCAGAGTAAGCTATGGGTATGGCAGAGATCGCTCAGCTCTCACTCTGATAGACCAGCCCATCACCATAAAGGAACAGTCAGAGTAAGCTATGGGTATGGCAGAGATCGCTCAACTCTCACTCTGATAGACCAGCCCATCACCATAAAGGAACAGTCAGAGTAAGCTATGGGTATGGCAGAGATCGCTCAGTTCTCACTCTGATAGACCAGCCCATCACCATAAAGGAACAGTCAGAGTAAGCTATGGGTATGGCAGAGATCGCTCAACTCTCACTCTGATAGACCAGCCCATCACCATAAAGGAACCGTCAGAGTAAGCTATGGGTATGGCAGAGATCGCTCAACTCTCACTCTGATAGACCAGCCCATCACCATAGGGTATGTTATATTAGTTAATTTATATATATTATTATTTTAGTTTGCTCCCTAGACCTCTATCAAGCTTAAAATTCATAACACACTTTTTATGAGTACCGCTTTTGTGTTCGAACTGTAACGCAAAAACGATCATAACGCGCTTGATACGTGTACTGTTTTTGTGTTCGAATTGTAGCACAAAAATTATCATAACACACTGTATATGAGTACCGTTTTTGTGTTCGATATGTAACGCAAAAACGATCATGACTCACTTCATACGTGTACCTGTTTGTGTTCGAATTGTAACGCAAAAACGATCATGACTCACTTCATACGTGTACCCGTTTGTGTTCGAATTGTAACGCAAAAACGATCATGACTCACTTCATGCGTGTACCGTTTGTGTTCGAATTGTAACGCAAAAGCGATCATGACACATTTTGTACGCATACCGTTTGTGTTCAAATTGTAACGCAAAAATTATCATAACAGACTTTATACGCGTACCGTTCGTGTTACAGTTACGTTTTCTATATGCCACACGTGAATTTAACAGCTTAGGGCTCTAATCTTAGTTCTCGACCTAACCTTGCGTGTCCAGAGAAGATTTATATATTTATCTTATTTACAAGCCTCGTGTGTCGCTGGTGTACATAGGAGCGTTTTGTGACGGTGAATATATTGTCTCTGAAGGAACAGTTACAAGTACAGTACTCAAATATTAAGCTAGAACACATTAGGAGCGTTTTGTGAATACGAATTGTCTTTTGAAGGAACAATTATAAATACTCAAATATTATTCTATAACGCAATAGGAGCGTTTTGTGAATATGAATTGTCTTTTAAGGAACAATTACAGATACTCAAATTTTAATCTAGAAAACATGTAATAGGAGCGTTTTGTGACATTGAATATGAATTGTCTTTTTGAAAGAACAATAACAAATATATATTAATCTAGAAAACAATAGGAGCATTTTGTGACAGTGAATTTGAATTGTCTTTTGAAGGAACAATTACAAATAACTCGTATATTAAGTTAGAACACAATAGGAGCGTTTTGTGACTGAATTGTCTCTGAAGGAACAATTACAATTACTCAAATATTAATCTAGAGCACAAATTTTTCTCTCTCAAATGCTTAAGATGATTGTGCGTAGATTTTAGCGGTCTTTGTGCTTTTGTGTACCGAGGTCCGGCTTCTTGGACAAGCCCCAGCGTCGTCTGCGGTGGTTCTAGCTTTGATTTTGTCGTATTCCTTGTCGGTTATTAGACCACTAGTGAACTTCATGCTATAAGGAAGTTGGAGCTGTAGACATCGATATTTAGCAGAATTACCAGCTAAAACTTGGTTGTAGTGTAGTTATAAATGCATAAAATCGAATTCAACATACTTTCTATCCATCAGAAACCTACATTATTATTGCATTTCTTGTTGCATTAACTGTCTTGATGGTGTAATGGTTAGAGCGTGTAAGTTCTGTATGAGATATCCTAGGTTACAATCCTGGGAGAATCACATACTTTCATTAATTTAATTTGGTGGTTGCTGGTGTTAAGAACGATGCTAAAAATAATATCGATGTTCACGACTCCAACTTCTTTATAGCCTGAAACTCGCAAGTGGTCAATTGCAACGAGCGTACTTTGATACTGTTGAAATACAGGTCTCCCTCGAGTTACGATTGGGATACGTTCCTGAAAACCCGATCTTAAATAGAAAAGTCGTATAGCGAACCCTAAAATTAATGAGGTAAATGGGGATGCATTCTGGGACCAGCCAAAACCCAAACCCAAACACCTAAGAACCCATAATGATATCGTATTTTTTTTTTTTTTTTTTTTTTTTTTTTTTTTTTACGAGACAATGAACGGAGGAAGGAAAAAATTGGGGCATCGGATAGTGAGGGAGACCTGTACTAACTGGGTAGGAATACAACAAATCTCTAGTAAGTGCCGCCGACACAAGTATGGGGCTTGTCGAGAGGGATACGGAACTATGTGATAAGGCATGGAAAACTTATCACAACAAATGCTTCGTAAGTCGGTGTGATGCGGGCAGTTCTTCGGCATTTTTTCTAGCCAATATCGGATTTTGGTTTGCGATTCTGGGCTAAAAGAACTTGGCTAATTCACTTTGAGTATTACAATATGTTGATATACATATAACATACATCATAGCCCATTCTCAACCCTCGAAGTGCTTATATTAAGGGGAGACTGACCGTTTCTTTGGTCTATTAATTCATTTATTCATATATATTTTTAGTTTCCTCCCTAGACCTCCATCAAGCTTAGAAAAGCACCCCCTAGACCCCCCTTCAAGATAAATTTGTACATTTTTCGATAGAAAAATATCCCGGCCGAAGGCCGGTTCCTCTTAAAATTGCAGGCTCTCGCCAGGAAATAATTGACACCTAAATGGCACGAAAGGTCTTAAAATTGACAAACGAAATGGGGCGAAAGGTGTTATAATCGCCAAACTAATGTGCCGAACGTCTTATAATCTCAAAACTAGTGGGGCTAAACATTAGGGAGAAGGGGGTCCGGAAAAACGGTCTGCCTCCCCTTAATGCATTAAATTCATGAACTGGGTAAATAATTAATAACTGTACCGCACTCGTAGCTGGTACAGTCGGTCAAATAAGTAATGTCTCGGCACCAAGTATATTTTGATCAGTAATTGGTATCAGCAATATCTAAACACGGTTCATTCATTTTAAGCGAGATATACACACATGTTCCTACACTTACTCAATCTATTCAACATCCGACAGAAATTATTACACCACAGAGCGAGCCAAGCGTAATGACAGCCGAGACATGACTTATTAGCACTACCGTACACTCTATACAGTACAGTATATAGATATATATATATATATATATAATACACTATACAAATATTACTCCTATTTGGTAATCTTAAAACAGAGAAAATATTGATGAACGAAAAACTCAAAACTAAAACCAGATTCGCTAAAAGGCTAAACAAAATCTCCGAAAATTCCTCGCGTGATGCTGATTTTAATGTGCTGTAAATAATCCACCACCTCAAATGCTTTTTATATACGATTAGTAATGTTGTAAATGGGTAGATGATTCTTGGAAGTTCTGTGAGGAGTTTATTTTAAGTTTATTCTGCGCTGTTTTAAACCGAGGGTGTAAAAAGAGTAGGATAAAGGTATATAAGATCATTGGGTATATTGATAGTGATTTACCTTTCTATCCTTGTATTAGATGGGTTTATTACCACCAATATACCTTTATATGGCTAGATTATTAAAGGTATATAAGATCATTGGGTATATTGATAGTGATTTACCTTTCTATCCTTGTATTAGATGGGTTTATTACCACCAATATACCTTTATATGGCTAGATTATTAAAGGTATATAAGATCATTGGGTATATTGATGGTGATTTACCTTTCTATCCTTGTATTAGATGGGTTTATTACGACCAATATGCCTTTTAATGGGTATAAATTTGGCATGGAAAAGGTATATAAGATCATTGGGTATATTGGTAGTGATTTACCTTTCTATCCTTGTATTAAATGGGTCTATTACCACCAATATGCCTTTATATGGCTAGATTATTATGGACATAATACGCTTTTCATATACATTATTTTATACACGATTATGCAGTTTATTTATATATGTATATTTTCTACGTGTATGAAGGAGACAAAAGGCAGGCTGCCTGTAACAAGTGTCTCCCCCAAAGCCAAGAGAGTGACAGAGCCAAATTCAAGGGACGGTGGAGTCAAAATACCTAGACACACGAAGTTTAAAGCAGTAAGTCATAGGATGAAGGAAAGATTGATTGAGGGAGAGAGTTCCAGAATTCACTTGTTGAGTAGAAGAAAGACAGAAAATAGGCTAATTCTTGTGTTTGAGAGTTGTACAGAATAGGAGTGGTAGTGTGGTTAGTTAGTTAGTTATATAGAGCAGATTAACCAGACCACTGAGCTCCATACGGAACTCTCATATGTCTGGCCCGAAGGATTGGATCAGATTACTGAAAGGAGCTTAAGGCGACGCAAAAAACGGACGATGGGGGGGGAAGGAAAATGACGGAGAATCGGATAAAAGGTCAGTGAATGATTTAGTACCAAAACAAACCGTACGCAGACGGGCAGTATCTGGGCAGTCAAAGACGTGGCGAACAGTTAGAGGGGAATGACAGGAGGAGCAGGTAGGGGGCGGAGTGCGGGGAGTGGACATCAAATAACCGCGAGTCAGCCGGGAATGGCCTATCCTAAGTCTAGTTAGTAAAACTTCCTCACACCTGTGAGACCTGGAAGACGAGGGCCAAGGACGTGGTAGTGTGGAAAAGGCGGGGTTTTTTCTTCATAAAATTAGTTTAACCAGACCACTGAGTTCCACAAAAGAACTCTCATAGGGCTATCCAGAAGGATTAGATCAAGATGGACAACTAATTAAGTCAAGATAGATAGGGAAGGCCAGGAGGGGAACAAATCCAGGAAGGTGAAGACACGCAGACGTATCTCGCCATTTCACCAATTCAGCCGGACCACATGAGCTCCACAGCAGTGCTCTTATAGGGCAGGGCCGAAAGATGAGGCAAGAACTGCTACACTGCAGCACCAACCAATAAGTGATCAAGAGCAAAGAATGAAAGATCAGGACTAAGGTAGAACAAAATTACAACGAGATGCAAAACAAATGCACTACTGTACTGAGATTCAGATAATTTTATTTAGCCTGTGGATTACAATAGAATTATGTTACAAGATAAAATAATATTATCTGGCTGAACTTTATGAGGGTAACTCACCTTAAGGCACCAAGTATTACTCGAACTACACAACACAAATCAAAAGTAACAAAATTGAGGGGAATCAAGTCGGCTCGGTAGCATCAACGACCGAAGAGACAAATCAGGTCAGGAGCCTACAACCTAGCCAGGCCAGGGAGGCATGTGATATAGGCTGCCCGAGGACAACTGAACAGGACAGAATAAGAACAGAAGGGGAAAAACATATTAAGAGGAATGAAAAAGTAGGCAAAATTAGTCAAGCCAACGACAAATGCTCGAGGGGAGAGGGAAAGGGAAAAATCCCAATCCCTCCCCCATCAAGCCCCAGTCGTCGGCCCCGAAGCCCCCGAACCTCGTCAAGGGGCATAGTAGCAGGGGGGTGAAAGGCGGGTGCCTCGCATTCGCCGGAAGGGAGGGGGTATGCACTGAGAGAGCTCTGATGAACACTGATTGTTGTAATAGCGATAGAAGAGTGAAAGAGATGCAACATTGCGGTGTGTAGAAAGAGATTATAAGGAACTGCACTCTCCCTTGATTGCCAGGGCTACGGGGGGGGGGGGGGGGGGGGCCTTGTTACAGGGACTTTACTGGACATTTACCATGAATCACTAGACCCCGAGTGTCCAAACTCTTCATGTCTACCAATGGTACGGCCTGTGATCCAACCCCAGACCCTTCCATCACTATTCAGATGTGCTACCGACCATACCACAGTCCGCGACATTGTGTGTGTGTGTATATATATATATATATATATATATATATATATATATATATATATATATATATATATATATATATATATATATATATATATATATAAAAGCAACATTTAAAGTTCCAATTCTTAGGGTCAGGGACCACTTTCGTGTTTCCTCACCCCATTCTCTGTCTCGTCAAGTAGGTGAATTTTACAAGGGGAGGAGGATTCCTGGCATCCCCACCCCCCCCACCCCCCCACCCCCCTACCCCCCTAAATGTATTCAAATGTAATACATACATACACAAATTTAAAGACCGAGTGCTCCACATGAAGTGCAGTTTCGGTCTCACGTCCTAAAGGCGGCGCTCCAGGCAACCCTGTTATGAGCTGCCTCACTATTCTATATCCATTACATATCCAATTTAACACACATAGATGATTGTAACTCTATTTATATGTACAGGTCTCCCTCGATTTAGGATTAGGTTACGTTCCTGGAAACCCGATCTTGAATAAAATAATCGTTTAGCGAACCCTAAAATCAATGGGGTAAACGGGGATGCGTTCTGTGACCAGCCCAAACACCAACACCTAAATACCCATAATAATAGCGTTAATTGGGCCATCGGATAGTGAGGGAGACCTGTATAAGAATATATCATTTTGTTACATTGGAACACAAAATATATAAATATTTAAGGCAATGAAATCCTAGCAATAAAATTTAATCTGACGAGGCTCAATATTCCGTATTATAATTTGGTTCAGATACCAAAAAGTTACACTTGCTAAAAATAGGGGTATAAAAAGGATATATATATATATAATTGGGTATATTGATGGACGAACACTTAATAACAAAAATGGTCCACATGAACAGAGTTCGCCACTTGCAAGTGGCACCGATGAGCGGGTCGCCCTTCAATATTTTGTTTTTATTATTATTATTATTATTATTATAATGTAAAACTTGCAAAATAAACAAACCAAAACAGGAACGACACAATATAAAGACAAATTAACGAATCAAAAGCGCTATGTGGAAATAACGCTTTAGCAGAATATAATATTGAAATAAGAGAACACAAAATCCCCCCCATAGAAGGTACATCACTATAGAAGTAGGTGAATTGGTTTCACAGGCAAATTAGTTGCACATATATTAAGGGGAGGTATTTAGTTTGTTCCCTAGACCTCCATCAACCTTAAAATTACACCCCCTTGAGTCCCTTTCAAGATAAATTTGTACATTTTTCGGTAGAAAAATTTCTCGGCCGAAGGCCGATTCCTCTTAAATTACAGGCTCGCTATCGCTCGCCAGGATAAAATCGACACCTGAATTGCACGAAAGGTATTAATATGGGGTGAAAGTTCTTAAAATCGCTAAACTAATGGGGCGAACGTTTTATAATATCAAAAGCAATGGGGCTAAACATGAGGGAGAAAGGGGTCAAGAAAAAAAATCCCTCAAGTGGAGATCTCTCCTTAACGTAGTCTTGTCATATTCAAGGAATTAATCAATTTGGGAAGCTCAGGACTTTCTGGTAAATTCTGGAATAAGGTTAATTCCTCTAGACAGGCTGATGACCAAGGCTAACGATTGCCATCCACCCGGATTTGTATAAGGTTGTCTCCCCTAGATGGGTTGCCGACCAAGGCTGACAAGTCCCATCCACCCAGTTATTGTAATCGTTTATGTGTTCTAATAACTGTCTCGATAGCCCAGTGCTTAGTGTGCGGAATTTTGGTGTGAGTATCCTAGGTTCGAGTCTTGTAGTACCACATGGATTCATTATTTTCATTGATTTCGCTAGTTAGGTTTATTTGTAAATTAATTTGTGAGTTGGTGATTTTTTTTGAAAGGATAGATAAACCCAAGAAGACTGTTTATGTCCACCATTTTGTTTATAATTATGTTTTCAAACTTGTACAGGTGCTGAAGGGGGTACCTATCATTACTGGCGACGTCTTGTCAATCTTATCCTTGCTATATTTAGACGATTTTGTGGAGCTTAAGAAGGATCTGTGGTAGCAAAAAGGGTTAAGTGAGATAGTTCGAAGCCTTTTAATTGCCGGAGACCCTTTTTAAACTGAATAACATCGTCTAATAGTAGCTACGATAAAGTTAAAAGAACGTTGCCGGTGCAGACGGGGTTAATATATCTGTTACATTACATCTTTACAATAAACACTATAACATCAAAGGAGTATAATTTCATCATCTACACCTCAAAAACATTCTTGTATGTAAATATGTATATACACAGGCACATATCCCATAGCTGGGGGTGGCCGACTCAAGACAAAGACCGAACAGGGACAACACAACACAACACAAAAACAAAACAAAACAAAAACTCACACATATCTAGGTCGTTAAGGAGAAGCCCCAGAGACCATGGCCCATTTGGGGTCTCCAACAACTGATTTCCAGGTCCCTCCTTGATATTTTCCGGTCTCAGCAGGCAGACATGCAGCAAAGCTTTACCACCTCACATGCAGGCATGACCCTTCATATATACCGGCTCCCCGGGCCAGGCTCCTGATGGACTATTATCTAGTCCAACTGGCACCCGACCCCCTCTCACAACGACCGCGTTATCACTCATCTATTCACAAGCATTCTTTATATCTCAAAAAAAATCTTAACCCAAACAAAACAGTCAATTTTGCCATGTCCTACAGCCTGTTCCAAATAAGTAGGCTAAAACTCTTAAACATTAACCTCTATAACTCACAAACGACTAGAGTAATCCAGCCATACCCTGTTCCAATTAAGTAGGCCAAAACTCTACCATTAACCTCTATAACTCACAATGCTGGGTTGTTGTGGAAACCAAGTTGAATAGTGTAAGGTAGAGTCCAGTATATTATAAGGTAGAGTCCAGTATACTATAAGGTAGAGTCATCAGTATATGATGGATAGGACTGGAGGTACAGTTAAGGACACCATTGATGAATATTAGAAATAGAACTGGAGACAGGTCAGAACCCTGAGGAACACTGGAGTTGATAGGTTGAGGAAGTGAACGGTGGCCGTCCACAACCGCAGCTATGGAACGGTCTGAAAGGAAATTAGAGACAAAGGCACAGATGGAGGGATAGAAACCGAAGGATGGTAGGTTGGAAATTAAAGATTTGTGCCAGACTCTAACGAAGGCCTTCGATATGTCTAGCGCAATAGAAAAACTCTCACCGAAATCCCGAAAGGAGGATGACCAAGAGATCGTAAGATATGAAAGAAGATCACCAGTAGAGCGACCCAATGAAGTCATGCTGGCGATCTGAAAGTAGATATGGGAAGGCAAATGATTGACATGGCTAGGGGGGGGGGGGCCTTGTTACAGGGACTTTACTGGACATTTACCATGAATCACTAGACCCCAGTGTCCAAACTATTGATGTCTACCAATGGCACGGTGTGGGATCCAACCCCAGACCCTTCCATCACCAGTCAGACGCGCTACCCACCATACCACGGCATGGACATCTACCCATTTTATACCTTTTAGGGTTTAAAAATGGGTTTGCCCCCTACTATACCAGCGACGTACGCTGGCCATCAGTAAAAAAGTAACTCGCCAGTACCAGCGACGGACCGTAATATGCGGTCCTTGTAACTGCCAGTATCGAGCGGTACCTGATACCATGACTTATAGCACTGCTCTGAGGAATTGGCAACACTTCTTAGCTTGGTTGCAAGCTCCCACAGGCTGGCTGGGTCAGTGCTTCACCAACTTTTGAGGTGGGAGGGTGTTTTCTCTTGCCTCTGAAGCCATTTTGGCCACACTGCCCGATACTGGAGGGTACATTTATGGTAATACCCTCTGGTACAGTATGGGTGAAAGACGGTATGAAAAGGGTAATTAATATGTCCATAATAATCTAGCCATTTAAAGGTATGTTGGTGGTAATAAACCCATCGAATATTATGAAGGAAAGGTATATCACCATCAATATACCCAATGATCTTATAAACTTCTTTCGTCGTTTTTATACCCCCTGGTCGGGTATTTTGGATCAAGGGTGTACATTTTAGGAGACGTTATATATAAATTCAATTATGTATCATATGTATAATCTAAGTTATTTTCACTCCCAACACCAAACACCTCCCACTGAACTTTAGGCTTGGATGGTTTGGACATGTGGTGGAGAGGATGGATGAACTAAGTTGGGTGAAAAGATGCAAATCCGTGAATGTGGAGGGAGCTGCACCCAGGGGCAGACCTAGAAAGACGTGGGATCAGACCTTACTGTCTGATTTTCAAGAAACCGGCCTTCAGTGGGGCATTTTTCTACTGAAAAATGCACAAATTTATCTCGATTGAAGGTCTTCGGGCTAATTTAAGCTTGAAGGTTTAAGGAGGAAACTAAAAAACTAAGATAATGAATATATTGACAAATTATACAAGATTTCCCTTTAATGTAAAACTTGTAAAATACTTTATTAACTTGTAAGTTACTTAGTAATAAAAAACACACTAGGTTGCATTTGTTATCATAAATGTAAATACTATCTGTAAATGACTATATATGATGCCATGTATTATAACCTATATAGTCCAAGATGCGCTGTAATATTCTTGTGTGCAAAATAGAAGACTTGAACTATAGCTGTATTTGGTATGTTTATTTAGTGTGTGATTATAATTTTGGGAGAGAGAATTTCAATACTTATTTCAGGCTTTTTAATCAGAGAGAGAGAG